>JAHQCQ010041812.1:0-14057 GCA_023539305.1 Ilex asprella
ACACATATATATACATATATGTATATATATATATATATATATATATAAACTGTGTATATATAAAGTGAAACAAAATGATCACACACACACATACAAATATATATATATATATATATCGTCCCCATGTCATGGGGAAGAATCGGTTAAGATGTTTTGTTAAATATTATGTATTGGTCGTTGTTGGGATATAGGAAAAAAAGAACTTTTTTGTCTTTTTTAATGAGTGTAACTATTTTTTTAATGGCTGTAGTTATTTTTTTAATTGGTGTAACTATTTTTAAATGAGTGTAACTATTTTTTAATGGGTGTAACTATTTTTGAATGAACGTAAGTTTTTTTTTAATGGGTGTCATTGTTTTTGAATGGGTGTAACTATTTTTTTAATGGGTGTAACTGTTTTTTAATGGGTGTAACTGTTTAGTTTATTTTGTGTTGTTGTAATATTAATATAAATATAGTAAGAGAATAGATGGACACAGAGAAAGAGAGATATAGAAATTGTTAGAAAAAATATGCTCACATTTTACCTCCCATGATTGTAGCCAAAAGAAAGGGAAAGAAAACAAAAAGGTTTCCATCTATATACTGTTTACCGATGGCAATAGTGACATTTCTAAAAAATATGCACTTTATCTCAAATAAGTTTTTGACTAGTACTTTTACCTAATTAAGTTTAAAAAATTGTATCGGCTTCTAAATCACCCAAAAAAAAAAGTATATTTATTGGACCATTGGACCAAAGGCCCGTTGGTACCTTGTATGGTAATAAATACTTTAGTACATTTATTGATTATTTATCTCGTTATGGATATATTTATTTAATTAATAAAATCTGATAGTCTTGAAAAGTTTAAAATTTTCAAGATTGAGTTAGAAAAATAATTAGGAAAAGCCATCAAAATTGTTAGATCTGATTATGATGGTGAGTATTATGGCAGACGTGATGTGTCTTGGCAACATTTATGACTATTTTTCAAGTATGCGCATGTTTGTTCTAGACTTGACATTGTGGAAAGAAGAATATACTTTATGCAAGTGTTGTTGACAGCTTAATGTATGCACATGTTTGTTCTAGACATGACATTGTTTTTGCAATTAGTGTTCTTGACTGATATCTTTCTAAACCAACATTTGATCATTGAGTGACAGTTAAGATAGTTATAAGATACTTGCAAAGAACAAAAAATTATATGCTTATTTGTAGAAGAGTTGATAGTCTTGAAGTGATTGATTACTCAAATTCAGATTTTACTGGGTGTTCGGATGATTTAAAATCCACTTAAGAATATATTTTTCATGTTAGCCTAGAGCCAGGGCGGAGCTAGGAATTTATATGTGGGGGGCACTAACTGTAAGTTTAAAAATTTGTCATCTTAAGGATTAAAGTTAAAGACAAATAAATTTTTTAAATCATATATAACACCTAAAATTTCATTGAGAAAAGAGCTAAAAATCGAAATATATGGGGTACAAAAACAAAAAAGAATTTGCAAAATAAAGTTCTAATTAGACTCTTTTACAAAAAAATGAGACTAACTATAGTCTTTTATAATTGACCACGACGTGATTTCATATTTTGAAAGTGTTGCTTGATAAGATCATTATCAATGCTATCGAAAAATGTCCTTCTCTATGTATACACTTAAGTTATTTGTCATCCATTGATCGCCCATTCGATTATGCAATCGATTTTTCACAATCTTCATAACCGAAAATGTTATCTCTACTGTGGCAATCGCAACTAGCAAGATCAAATTCAATGTCACAAGTAGACCAATGGATATACCACGTGTTCTTTTGTTTCAACCATTTTCTGGGCAAGATCTCCAATGCCTAACAAATTTGAAAACTCAATACTAGAGCGCATATTAATAATATAACTATCCTGCTGATTAGAAAGTATCATGAGTTCTAGTAAAGAAAATTCTTTTGGATAAAATTAGGTAAGATGAACCAATTTCTCCTTGTCAAAAGCTAAGAAGAAATCAAAAGGACTCAAATATGCCACACAAAGAAGTAAATTAGTGTTTGACTTGGTAAGACGACTATTTAGATATTGAAGTTGCACATCTATGACGGTATAAAATAACTCAACTTGATAGTGATGCAAATTTGTCTTTTCTTGAGTACGTCTTGACCTCCCTCAAGCTTTAAAGATATCATACATCTCTAGAACAACTATCTCATGTTTTTTTCACAAAAAAGATGTGACATTATCAAGAAAACATTTCCAACTAATTTGTCTTTTTCATTTGAAGTTGTTGCTTGGATACTTGAACTAATGTCATAACATTCACAATATCTTGATCTTTTCATTTGTAATGCCTACAACAACTCATTTGTAATTCCCAATATGCTTCTCATCAAATAAAAATTGAATACAAACTCAAAAAATTGTAGCAAGTCCAAAAGAACATTTGTCTCTCCTCTTTGTTATGCATTTATGCTATCTTCTAAAACTATATCAAATACATCAATCACTGATGAGAATGTATCAATCAAACTGATCAAAGAATAATAATGTGAACCCCAACGTGTATCACCAACATGTGTAAGATTAGTTTCCTGATTTAGGTCTGGCCCACTTGCAAGCTCCTTATTATCAAGTAATTCAATAACTCTAGTCGCTTGTTTCTCCTTAAGAATATCTTGTCGTTTACATGAGGCTCTCACAACATTCACAATATTAGCAACCAAGTTGAAAAGAGTCGCGATTTGAATATGATTCTTTCCAACGGCCATAAGAACTAATTGCAATTGATGCGAAAAACAATGGACACAATATTCTTATTCAGTCTACTTCATTATAAGTGTCTTAAGACCATTAAACTCATATCGTATATTACTAGTTCCATCGTAACCTTGCCCGTGCAATCTTGACAAACTCAACTCATATCTATCAAATAAATCTTCTACAACTTTCTTAAGTGAGAGAGCATTAGTATTAGTAACATGTTCGAAACCTAAAAGGTGTTTAACTACATGTCCCTTCTTGTCTACAAATCGCAACACAATAGTCATTTGCTCATTTGTTGATATGTCACGTGATTCATTAATAAGAACAGAAAAAAGTGCATCACCAAGACAGGTCACAATAGCATTACATGTTTCAACAGAAGTTGCATTTACAATATCTTTTTGAATTTCAGGCGAAGTCAACTTGAGATTCTTAGGAACATTTTTCAACACAACAACTTTAATATCCTCATTGTGATCAACAAGAAATCTAAGAAGCTCAAGGAAGTTTCCTTGATTACTTGAATTCTCAAATTCATTGTGATTACGAAATGCAAGCACTTGCTTTAGAATAAATCGAATACAATCAATGGATGCATTCAGCTGAGTTTTGTACTCACTTTGAGCTTGGTCTGACTGTTTGAAGAAAATAACTTCAATACTTTGCTTTGGATTTAATAAATCTTGACATTTTCTTCAAGCCTGGTTATGAGAACTATTAACGACTCCAACATGCATTTGAAATTTCTCTATTCTCTTCCAATTTGAAAAGCCCGAGTTAACAAATATTTTGCCACCTGATTGTTGTCCTATATCTGATTTAAAAAGATAACAACACAAGCAAAATGTTGCATCTTTCGCTACACTATACTCAAGCCAGTTACCAAACTGAAAAAACCAATCTTTGTTAAATCGTTGTAGTTTAAGACCAAATTTTTTTCGTGAAAAATTATGGTCGCGGGAGTTGACAAGGACCATTTTGTAGATAAGATCTACGAATTTGGTCTCCATCATTAGAATTATAATCTATAATTTGAGTCTTTAGTCCGGGATCTGATAGAAGATCTTCCAAATTAATATTTATATGACCTTTTTTTGAAGAATCACCACCTCTGTTTAAAGTATGTGATAACTCTGACTCAGAATTTCTCTTGAAATATTTCTCTATGACTGTTTCACAAAATTATTCAAGAAAATGAGTTTAGACATCCATTTTTACAACTAATTAAACAAACTATTTTGTCAATTTTATCGCTATCATTCTAAATAGTATATTGTATTAAGAAGCAAATACAAGTACAAATGCATAAAAATATCCAATTCATAATTTTAATAAATCCAAGCAATATCATTCAAAGTATTAAAAATATATTCGAATTGAGAGTTACTAAAAAAGTCGACTCAATAACCGCAACTCAAGGTTTTCAAGGCATCCCCAATTACTTATCTGGGATATAACAAATCAAGAAAATAATTAGGGCAAAATGCACCAAAAAAAACAAATTAGGGAAAAAAGCATAAAAAATTCAAATAAGGGCAAAATGCACAAAAATATAAATTAGGGTTAAAAATTAAAATGCACAAAAAAACAAATTAGGGAAAAAAGCATAAAAAATTCAAATAAGGACAAAATGCACAAAAAATATAAATTAGGGTTAAAAATTAATATGCACAAAAAAATAATATCAAGACTAATTAATTCAAAATTTTAAATTAAAAAACTAATTTATTTTTGTGTGTGTGTGCTGTGTGCACAATGTAGTGAGCGCGTGTGTGCCGTGTGCGTGTGTTGATCTTGGGAGAGAGGGAGAGAGAGAGAGAGAGAATATATACATATATATATGTACTTTTGTAGGTGGTGGGTGGTGGCCCTGTGTCGGTGCAATTGTGCAGGGAATGACAAAAAAAACCCCAAGGAACTGAATTGAGGAGGGAGCTTTACTCTGTTTCTTTTGGCTGGGCAGTTGGGAGACAGAGAGAGAAAAAAAAAGAAAACTATAACTAGATAAGAGGTGTTACTGATGTCTTGGGCCAAAAGTTTTGTTTTTTAATGGTGGGCCAAAAGTCTGTTTTTAATGTTGAGTCGAAAATTTTGTTTTTTTAATAAGTTTGAGTGGATTATGATAGGTAAAAGATTTGATTTTTTAATAAATTTGGGTACATAGTGGTGGACTCAAATTTTTTTTTTTGTTTTAAATGAGCAATTTTTTAATTGTTTTGAGTAAATAATGTGAGCCTAACATTTTTATCTTGGGTTTTGGTTAGGCACAAATAATATATTATACAAATATATAATATATATACCTAAGTAATAATTTTTTTTTTGAGGGGGCACTTGCCCACTCTGGCCCATGTCTCCCTCCACCCTGGCTGGAGGAGTAACAGTATAAAAGAGTGATAAATAAACTCTCATAGTTTCTTTTACTGTACAACCTAAATTTTTAACTTGTTATGAAGTTGTAACACAAGTTATATGACTAATGAATTTTACTTTAAAACTTATGATTGTTGATTCCATCTCTAAATCCCTAACAATTTATTGTGATAATGTTGACAGCATGAATATTTTTTTTTGTCTTTTGATGTACTTGGTTAGTAGAAGTTTATTTATGTGTTAAGAATTTTAGTATTGATTTAATTCCATATATGTGATATTTGATACTCAATATGGTTAAAATGCGTCTATTTGATGAATAATAAATATTTGAATGTTTATCCTTGTTGCTAGCAAGATATTTTTACTATGTTATATACGTGCACATTTATGACATGTTATTTTATACAAAATCTTAAGACTTGATATTTGTCTTAAGTATGACTGTTTTATCAATGAAGTTACACAATTTGATAAAATCTTGAAATTTTATGTTTAGAGACATACTATCTTATTGTTGAAGCATGTTAAAGAGAAATCATTTGGAGAGCTGACAATGAAAATAATATGTTTATCAAATCACATATTGAGATGCCATTTTTTTACTATTCTATCACATATTGAGATGCCATTTTTTTACTATTCTACCACATCATGATCCATGCCAATAAGATTATTACTTTTTGTAATAATAGATTGGTCTCATATCAATAAAGGATGTAAAGACCGTCATGGTTCTAAAATAGTAGTTTTATTGGACTAGTTTGTGCTTGAAATGTTATCTCAGGATCATATTTTCAAAAATATATATAATTTTATTTTATTTTTTAAATAATTACAATTAATGTTACCCAAGTAGGAGAATGTTATAATTTTTTCATATTAGACTTTTATTAATTGATAGTTAATTTTGAGTATGTGAAAAACATATTAAATTTATGATCCAATGATATAGTTGAGACGGTTAACTGTAAGTCTCAATCTAATTGTGGTCCGTAATGAGAGAAACCATTATATTCATTATAAATAGTAGGTTAGGTCCCTCTCTATTTCATAACTTAATTTGACTTGCTTTATTTAGAGCCACATATTACTTTAAAGAAAAAGAGCAAGATCTTGTCCATCCACAAAAGAAACTTAAAGATCGAATATTATGACTCATACAGATAATTTAACTGTTCTAAATATCATATACGAATCATTAAAATTCTTAGGTAACTAGGACCGGGGCCACCACTGTTGCTATCTTTAGCCTTCTTCCCAGAACCCTTCACTTTCAGTCGACATGTTACGTTAGGGCCACCACTGTCACCATCTTTAGCCTCTTTCCCACTCACTTTTCTCATTAATACCTTGAGGGCCAAGAATTCAACACCCAATTCCAATTGACCTACTCTTTCTTATTTCTTTCTGTAACTCTACTAAATTAAAAGAACCTTAAAGTCAATTAGTTAGTCCCAAATTCATTAATTGAATTCTCACCATAAAATATGAGTGATAACTTCCAAATTCAACTTTGGACCAACATAGATATTTAACAAAGGTGAGGGACTGTTCTAACTTAACTAAGGTCTCGAGTTCGAGTCTTGCAAATGCAGCTACTTTCGGTAGGGAGAGTTTTGCCGTCCTTATGGTCCTACCCGGCTCGAATCCGGATTAATTGGAGCCCAAAGTAACTTTCGGATATCGGATGGTCTGACAAAAAAAAAAAATTATGGTATTGAATTTTTTTTCTTGGTATTATATTTGTGGGTATTTTTACCATTTTTGTGGTACTCAAAAATAGTAAAAATAATTACCATAACAGTAATAAAAGCCTTCACAAATACAATAAAACACTCATAAATGTGATAGATTTATAATATAAAAAAAAGACATATTTTAATATGTCTATCTAACGATCTCAAATAAACTAATTCAACCTTCACTAATATTTCTTTTAAAATTATTCGTATTTCATCGTACTTTAGATACGGGGTAAGTTTTTTTGTATTAAAAAAATAATAAAAATAATTACTACAAATATGATAAAAATATTAATAACAGTAGTAAAAATATTTATAAAAAAATAATAAGTGTTGTATTCATTAATTGTGAATGATTTGCTAAGAAAAAAAATAGAAAATGTCAAAAAAGAGGTCTACATCCGTCATGGCTGTCATTATGTGTATGTCTCCCACTTACAAATAACCAGCCTGGGCTCATCGTTTCCATGTCCCATGTATCTGACCTTTTTCTGACTGAAGAAGAGGACGGGGAGGAAAGATGACTTATTCAGCAAGATTAAAAAAGACAAGGCCAGTTTTTCTCCACCTCTTTCCCCCTTCCCAAACCCCACCATGTCATAGTTCTAAGGTTGTATAATTGATTGTCAAATTTCAGAAATTAAATGATACACACGGCATACTAAATAAAAGAAAAAAATTAAATATTGTAAAACTAAAATTCATTTTATTTATTTAATTATTGTTTATTAAATAATAACAATAGTGTGATTGATATATTAACTATTTAATAAAATAACTCCAACGAATAGTTCAAGTGATAATAGATACGAGTTATAAAAATAAATGTCTTGAATTAAAATTTTAATAATATATTGGGATTAAATCACAAGAGATAAATTTTTTATGAATATCCTAATTCTGATATGGATGATCTGTTTTTGATCGGACTAAAAAAAATTAGTTAATAATTAAGGCATATATAAATTAATCTAAATATTATAACCGTTAAATTAAAAAAAAAAATTTAATAGGGTGTAACATAGTGAAGATGAAAAGGACATTACACCAGAAGGAAGATTCGAGGTTGTTATTATGTATTATGACGTTTATGGCAATAAAAAACTAAAAATGTTGGGAAGTCGGCAAGGTGGTCCCACCTGGATGATTGATTGTGTACGTGGCACAAATGTGTTGGATTTTCGAATGATAGGAATCAAGGGGACGAGTGAATATTCATTATGACGGTAATATTATGTAATAAATTAAGGTGATATTATTAATTAATAATTTTAAAATAAATAAATAAATAAATTAATTTTATAAAAATTAATAACTAATATATAACATATGTAAATAATTCTCACCCTTCTATCAAGTGAGTCTAAGTGAAATTTATTTTGTTCACGTGGAGTTTTATTATTGGTCGTATTTTTTTTGTCTTTTTTGTCCGAATCTGTTTTCTTTGTTTATAATTGGAGTCCTCTGTTTGCAAATTGTAGGCCGTTTCGTCTTATCTGAGTCTCCTTTGACAGTGGGTCATGGTTATATATATATATATATTAGTGTCTCTTCAGGCACTCTCATTCGTGTTCAGGCTGCGAGTTTCAGAGAGAGAGACAGAGATACATGGAGGGAAAAAAGCAAGGCCGTTCATCATCATCATCGTCGTCTTTCACTTCTGATCTCTTTGGTTCGAAGGATTCCTATGGTTCATCATCTTCGGGGATTTTCACGTCAATCTTTGCTCCTTCGTCCAAGGTATGGCCTTCTTCAAGCACTTATTCTTCTTCAGGAAACAGTTTTCATGTTCTTCTATTACATGTGTAGTTGTATAATATTTATGGTTTAATGGCTTTTCTCGAAAGAGATGAACCATTCACATTCGCCGAAACACATTCACCGAAAAAATGACTTGAGCACATTAATTTGAGCTTGACGAGGCTCTTCTGCAAGTGTTTTTCTTTTTTTTTATCTTACTAATATTCTTCTTATTTTTAATATTTAGACTTTTTAAAATATTACAAACAAATTACTTAAAATTTGTACACCTAAAATACTTAGACCTCTATTATAAATATATCTGTTAATAAATTAGATTTAAATTCTTGAAGTTTGTAAGTATATAATACTTAGATCTTTTAAATTTAAAATATTATAATTAAATAAGAAATACTCTAATTAAAGAAAGAATATTATTTAAATTTTATAATCAAAATTCATGTTCTATTGTATCATTTATTGAAATAAAATTAAAATTAAAATTTTATTTTTTTTCTAAAAAAAAGTAATTAGTATATAATTATATTATCAATTAGAATAAAATTTAAAAATTAAATAAGTGGTCTAAGTCATTTATAATAGAACATGAATTTTATATCTAAAATTAGAATAAAACTAAAAAATTAAACGAGTGATCAACTTGTAACAGACACAATATCTTTTAATTTTAATTGAGGTAGTTTGGTATTTTAATTTAGTCGTTTAAACTACCAAATTAAATTTTAATAGACAATTTAATTGTATATTAATTACGATTTTAAAAAAAAATTAAATTTTTATTTTTGATTTTATTTCAATAAATGATACAATAGAACATGAATTTTAATTGTAAAATTTAAAATATTTGATATTTTATTTTTGATTGAAATATTTTTTGTCATAATATTTTAAATTTAAAAATTTAAGTAATATATGTTTATAAATTTTAAAAAATTTAAATATAATTTATTAACAAATATATTTATAATTATTTATGATTAATTTATGACAACAAACTTCCGGGAGTTTAAATATAATTCTCCCTCCTAGACGTTCAGACGAGTCTGGACACTAGACATCTTCTTGCCAACAATCGACCCCAATGTTTTGGGTATTACCAAACCTACCCTAGCCTTCGTCGATCACAATAAAGCAGAGCACCCAACTATGGCAAGGCCTCCTTAATGGTTAGGTTAGTCAATCCGGCGTGAGACTCGTTCATCGACAAAACCGCGGTAGGAATAGAAGTCTGGAAGATTTACATGAATTGCATGTTCTGAATTTTCAATGGGTTTTTTTTTCTTGGAGGTCACCAAATTAGGTAAAAGCATATGTATATGATTCCACCAAAATGTGCTTTTTCCTAAAGCTCTCCAAATTTGGTAGAAGCACAAAAAGGTAATGGAGGGTTTACTCAATTTGAGGTTTTATAGTTGGTAAAGAGAAGAATTGGAGAAGATGAAAGTGAAAAGTTGCCATGAGAGCTTGTATGTGTTGGGTTAAATTAAGGAAGAATGCTTTAGATCTAAAAATTTAATTTAATGATACAATGCGAAGTTCTAATGTTTGATGGAGTCGCTGTGAATCCAAGATATATAATAAATTACGCCAGTAACATATGTTGAAATAACAGTGTTCTAAGTTAAAGTACTTTGCGATGGATTGAGTGGTGTCATGTTTATCTCGCCATTCCTCTTTTTTGGGATTTCTTTCAAATTGTTGGTCTCTTTATGTTTTTCAACGGCATGCGTACTTTGTTCAACCTTATATTAAATGGTGAATTGCTACCTTGTTTTTTTTATAAGTGAAATTTGTGACTGTTGTTTTGTCTTCTGATGATTTTATTGTAAGAAAGCTGTTAAATTTTCACCATTAGAAAAATTCCTAATTTGGTGCCGTTGGTTTTGTTTCAGGTGTTGGGGAGAGGGTCTTTGCGCTCCGGGGAAGTAGAGAAGAAACACGACTCTGCAATTCAATCTTGGAGCACCAAACCTGGAGCCCCAGGTTTGTGAAGAAATTGAATGCTACGGAAAGTAGGAGTTCTAGCTTGTTGATTTCATTTCTGCTGTGCCTGAATTTCCTTTTTTGATATATATTTTTATTTTTTATGCTAAATAAGAGTTTCTTTGATTATTTCTAGTTTTTGCTCTGTTTGAAAGATTTCCTACCACTGGGCTGCTGGTCCAGTGGCTTGCAATGCCCCGTTTAAGCTTTACTAACCACTGACAGCTCTGTTGTGCGGGGTTAGGCTAGGGCTCAAGTCGGTCTTTGAGAGCATCTGTGGTTTTCTGCCATCTAGGCCCCACTAGTAGGCTTCCCTCACGGGTTTCAGCTGCAATGGTCACGCCAAGGCAGGGTTCTGCCCCGGTTGCTCCCTCGAACCCTTTTTAATGACCCAAGGA
Source organism: Ilex asprella (assembly GCA_023539305.1). NCBI lineage: Eukaryota > Viridiplantae > Streptophyta > Magnoliopsida > Aquifoliales > Aquifoliaceae > Ilex > Ilex asprella. Next base: position 10,998 of record JAHQCQ010041812.1, read on the forward strand.
AAAAAAAAAAAAAGCTTTACCTGCATTAAATGCTTTATTACGATAATGGTTCCCATGGTTTTTGTAAGATCTCAATGGTCCTTTTTGTCTTTACGATCTAATTTTGACTTCATATTGAGAAAAGAAACTTGTATGTTTGTCATTAAACTAAATGTTTGTACATGATCTTCTAGAATTCATGCATTGGGGAATAACTATTACAACCTTCATTTAGTCCTTATGAAGGCATAGCATGCTTACTCTTTAGGCAGACCTGAATGACATTATTCAAAATCTATCATTTCCAAAGTGTTTTTTTTGGGGAATACATTTGTGCATAAATTGGGTTGACGGTCATGTAGTCGTCCCTTTTTCTAAATTGGAGTTGATTCTGCTCTTTTTGCAGAAACTACCCCTTGGAGCAATGAAGAAGGAAGTCAGAGCATAAGTAACAGAGACATGAGTTCGTTTTATCACCAGGAAAAAGATCAACCATGTCATCTCTGCTCATCAATATACTATGGGGGACAAGATGTCTATTCTCAACCTCAGAATACCCAGACCTCTGGGTACTCCACTGTGAGTATACATTAACCTAATTGAAATGAATACTGCATTATAGTACATTTGAGCATACTTCCTGAGAAAGTTCTATAAATGCAACTCAAAAAGCATAACTAATGTTGCAAAAATTAAAAACCATACATCAGACTTGTAGTTAATCAGGTTATTCAACTTCCATGGCACATATCTGTAAGAATTCTACTCATGGCAATTAGTCCGGGGACTAACGAAATAACTTTTGACTGTGTTTCAGATGCAGAAAGGAAATGAAATTACTCATCAAGAGGTTTTGTTTACTTATTTGTCTTCCTTGTTGTGAGCATAGTCATGAAAGGTTAATGAGATTAATATATAGACATCTCTAACCAAAAAAACAAGTGGTGCCTGTCTGAGATGCTCTCATTTCAAAATATTTGCCGTTCTGTGGGGGATGGCTGAGATATCTTGTAGAGGACTATCACAGATATTTTGGTAATTTCTTTTTTGAACTTTAACAGTTTAATAAAAATTGGGGAGCAGATGACTCTGGCAGTGCTTCAAGAGGAAACTGGTGGCAAGGTATGAAGTATGACATTGTCTGGAACAGCAAGCGGATTCCAATTTGTATTGTCCTAACAGATTTTCTGTTCAAATATTTGTTTTGGCAGGTTCTCTCTATTATTAAGCGCTCATTACCCATGGCTTGTGAACTTTACATATACTAGGTATTTTATTTATGAAACTCTATTTGAGAAATTAGATGCGAGTTCTTTTATTGGCTCTCATTCTCAATTCTAAGTTCTAAAAAGACCTTGATAAGTTCCAGACATGGACCATTCAATGGTGTTTCCTTGGATGTTCTTAGACTCTGAGACTAGGTTATCTAGTCTAGTGATGTTTTCATCACAATTTTGCACATCATACATATCTCTAAGCTACCATGTGCATTGAATGTTTTTAGTTTCTAGGTTTGAAAATTTCTGCTGAGGCATAATAGATTTGTTGTCTTTGAATCCCATGACCAAGTAGCACAAAAATTAATTTTAGAACTAGGGTAGTTCAGGATATGAAACTCTCTTTTCTATGAATACCACAATCACTCCCATTTGCCATTTGGGGTGTCAATTTTACGCATAAATATTAGCGCGGCATGAACACATGAACCCAGAAAAACAGAGAGGGAAAGAAGATCGAAAAAATTCAAATGGAAGAAGTTTGCATTTGAAGGACTATATCATTGATGTTGTTTCATTTAACTGTTCTTCATCCCAAATTGATATAGCTTTTTCTTTTTTTTTGGAACACAGGACAACTACAACCAACACCTTAAAAGGTGAAGGCTGCAGAGTCCATATATATAGCTTAATATCTTCTCTTTTATTGATATAGCGTATATGAAAGACGGATAGTAGCCTGGTCCTTGCAGGCAGCCTGTAATTGCTTCCTACTGTCGAGCATTATATGTATTTGATAGTTATATGTTCTCTCTTTCGAATATAAATGATAGTTATATGTTCTTTCTAGGGAGTTTGTATGCCAGTCTCCTTCTGTGGTGGACAGTTTTAACATGAAAATTTAGTACAATCTTTGTATGGCTGAACTTTCTCTACTTTCTTACCCAAAAAAATGCCATTTGCTAGAAACTCTTCAATCATCCTCGTCAATGGATAGTGACCCAACATGTGGAACTATGTTGTAATTTGTATTATGGTTTTGTTCATTATCAACTGTTGATTTAGCTCTTGCTTGGTGTGTGGACTGTTGTGTAATTTATTTAATAAAGCAATGAATTGATGGAAAAAACCACTCTTCCACAATTAATTTTTTAAAAACAAAGACCCAAGAATTTAGAACCAAAAATGATTTGTCCTAAAAGCCGAAACTTTGTCCTTAAAGCTTGATTTGCGCTCCTCATAGTCGATGACTCGGTGTGATAGGTTCTTGTCACGACAACCTCCCATAATTTCTATAGCTTCACCTCCACCAACACATACTTGTGGTGAAGAGTATTTAACAATTCTTTTTGATAGTTCCTTGTGGAAGCACAACAAAATTTTCTAAAGAGAATGTGAGCTTTGAAGCAAAGAAAGAGAGATAAGAAGAAAAAAATTTAAGAGAGCGAGAGACTGAAAGCCGAAGTCTACTGCCAAAAGAAAAATCAGACCAAAAAAAGTGAAAGCTTATTTTGTAAGCTACTCCAATAGTAAAAACAAAAGAAATGGGTCATGGGTTTGCAAAGACAAAAGACCAAGTCAATGGGCTTAGAAATAATAAAAGAGTGTAGGCTCAACTAATTAAATGTTTTGAAATACAATAAAATAAGCCCAACAATCTCCCACATGTTTCAAAACATTCAAATGAGATAAAAAGAGGAACATGAAAAAGCATGCTTCGATAAGGTACCACATAGGTTTTAACCTTACTTAGAATAAGTGAGAGCAATCTACTGGAATAATGGTAGATTTAGATTCTTTTAACCATATCCCATAATGTGAATTAACCAACTCACCATTCACATACCTTCCACTGATCAATGTT
>JAHQCQ010041813.1:0-14055 GCA_023539305.1 Ilex asprella
TTGGAATGGGAAGGAGGTCCTACCCAGGTGCTGGACTGGCTCAGAAACTGGTTGGTTCGGCCTTGGGATCATTGATTCAATGCTTTGAGTGGGAGAGGATTAGTGAAGAGGAGGTTGATTTAGCTGAAGGAAATGGGCTCAACATGCCAAAAGCTAAGCCATTGGTAGCCATGTGTAGAGCTCGCACCATTATGGACAAAGTTCTTTCAGAAATTGAAAAAAATGGTTGAGAATTTCTTGAAAAGTTACTATGGTGCAGGTATGTTCAGGTTATGTCTGTATTAAGGTTTAAAATATATCAGTTACAGAGAAGTTTATCTTCCAGTTTGAATGATGGACTATCCTGATGAGGAAATCACGAGTAAAATATTCAATATGACACCACTTATGGTGTCACTGTTGTATACGATATTCACTCGTGAACTACAATTAAGCCGTAGTGATTATATTATGTAGCAGTCGTAATTAATGTTGTATACATAATTGAGACATTTTTTATCGGGAACACTTTTTTTTTTCTACTTGCATTTATCTGCTATTATTCTGACTTCTGTTCTTTGATAACTGATTGCCATTGACAGCAACCACATTATTATAACATGCCGAATGCTTTTTGGAAAAAGAAGTGGCAACTGAAGGTGGTAATATTCAATTTCATGGCCATGTCATGTCAGGATTGAATACAGATAGAAGATAAGATGGATTCATATACCAAACAACAGGTAAAGTTACTACAACAAAGACATCTCACGAATAATGCAACCATAACATCGTATTTGAGGGGGAAAAAAACGATAAAAAAGGATCCACTAAGAGAAAAACATAGAATAAACCAAAAATCTAATAATGATCCCATCTAGATTCCCTACAAGGATTGAACTTTTTACAATTATTCAAGGTTAAACTAGTTTGTGTGGATTTATATTCTGAATTGAGGTAATATAGTAACTCTGATTTCGTAACATCACATAGTAACACTGAATTAGTAACACCAAATGGAATCCCTCATTCAGTAACATTAAATAGTAACATTTATATCGTTATTCATATAACAATTCTTCTTAAAAATCAAGTGTAACTCATCTTTGTTTCAAAATACATACACTACACACCAAAACAATGTGTATAAGATTTTTGCATCAGTAAAATATAGTAACATGAAACAGTAACTTAGACTAATTACACAAAATGAACGTTTACGACATTATGCATAAAACACACACGCATCCAAAACACACGCACACACACAAAAAGAACCAAAACTACAAAATCAATATACATGCAGAAAAAACAAATTTGGAACACCATGTTTAATATCCAAACATAAAATTGAAGATTAAAACACGAAAAACACAAATGATCAATCAGAAAAAACGACGTTAAATTGATACTTCATTTATAATTAGTATACTTGACGAACCAACAAAAACAAAATCTAACTCCAAAGAGCAGAGAAATCTAGAAATCGAACTCAACCGAACATTTACTTCGTTGAACAAAGAACACAAAATAATACCAGAAGGAAAAGATCAATAATCTCTACAACTGAATTTGAAATTCAAATTTTATGAAAGTCTGTTACTGGAAGAGATTGAATAAGTAGATCTCCATTCAAAATCTCGTGAAACAAGGTAATTTATTTCCAAATCAGTATAGAAAGTGCTTCCAATGTAAACAGAGCAATTAAGGGTGTTTTGGCTTTTGAAAAAAAAAATAATGGACTTAATTGCTTACTAAAAAGATATGAGTGTGGAACTTAATGCCAAATATGCTTAAAGCTTGTACTTAAAGCCTTAACAGTTTCCAATATAGGACTGACTCCCAATTTTCTGCTTAAACATTTCATGCATTTAAAATTTTGATATGGACTAATAATATACCTAAAAAAATTTGATTTTTCTTTATGGTGAGGCGTTGGAGCATGGTTATTTTACCTTGCGTCAAATGTTGAGCATTAGATCAGTTGGTAAGGGACTGTTCTAGCTTAACCAAGGTCTCGAGTTCGAGTCTTGGGAATGTAACTGCGCTGGGTAGGGAGAGCTTTGTCGCTCTTGTGGTCCTACCCGGCTCGAATCCGGATTAGTCGGAGCCCAAAGAAGCTTTCGGATACCTGATGGTCTGACAAAAAAAAATGTTGCACAAATTTATGTGTTCTTGTCAAATATTATTGTTATTTACTTTATCTTTTATTTATTAATACAACAGTGTTTGAATTTATTCAATTTATTGATAGATTAGTTGGGCTATGGTAAACAATGAGTGCTACAACTTTAAAATTGATCATCTAAGTGCAAGTTGTGCGAAACAGTAAATACTCGAGAGTCCGAGGTCGAACCACCGGAAATTAGTAAAAGTAGGAACACAATGAAATTAAAAAGGAAATAAAAAGAAAAATATTATTTTGAAAATAGTTTGAGAGAATTGAAATGAGAAAATAGTAAATTTTAATTAAAAATAGTAATTGGGAATACTAAAGTATCGAGGGTCCCCTTCTAACTCCACACAATATTTATTCATAATCCGGTTTTCTAACTCAATTAAGAATAAGCTGAGGAGTGATTTTAATCGAAAGATTTAGCGGTGATAATATTGAAAATAAATTCAAAAGTATAATAAATAAATTATTTGAATACAAATTAGTATTTAATTGTAGATAACAAGGATTCTTTGTACCTGGAGTTAACGATAAATTAAGATCTCCAACAAATAAAACCTCTTTTTATCACAAACAACAAATCAATTATTTTATGAAAAAAATTCTAAATAATCCAAACATACAAAACCAATTATTTGACTGGAAGGGATCTTAAGCATTCGATGTGCGTGACACAACGAATCAAGAAATTTTATGAAGCAAAAACTTAACTAAAAGACATGAATCAATTAAAAGAAGAAATTTTATTGAAAGTATCACCTCTACTTTTAGTTAAGGATTTAGCAATCCATCAACATCAAAATAATAACGAAAAGAAGGAAAAAAAACTAGAAGAAGGGAAGTCCTATATACATACGCTAAAAATAAATCTTTATAGGTCAAATCTCATAAAACATTCTAAAAATCGCATCCAGATGCACAATTCATGCATTCGGACGCGGGTAAGTTTCCGCCTAAACGTCCAACTTTATTGTTTTGCATATTTAGAGGCTGATTCATGAAAATTTCATTAATTACACTTATGAAACTCTTAAAGTCTGCTTTCTAATGTCACAAGACTCAGATTAATTGGACATCAATAAAAAAAGTTGTAACCAAAATACCAAAGTAGTGTCAAAATCTTTCCTTCACGAATCCTCCCCTACGTTTATGCTTTGAAATACCTCCCAACTTATGAGAAATTATAAGTATTAAAAATACTTTTAAAAATTCACTCCAAACGCACCCTTCGAAACTTATTTTTCCTATTAAATTTGGAGTGTTAATATTAGTCGTCAGATTAACTTTAAAGTAAAAATTAAAGAGATCTCAACCGCGAAAAGCAAAAGTTATTTTATTTATCTTTTGAGATTGAAATTGTATTGTACTTTATTATATAGATATTTAATACTTCAAGAACTAAAATGAAGCAATCGAAATATTAGGGACCAAAATAGGACAAGCTTCATACTTTGAGGACCTCTGGTGCAATTCACCAAAGAAAATAACCCCAAACCCACAAAAATTCATCCTTCAAACAAACCAAAAACTTTTGAGAAAAGATAATTATGCTCTCTTTCTTTCTTTTTTTTCGGTACATTGGAAAAGTCACAAATTAACAAAAACCTCTCACATAGGAGATACTAGCACAATCATTTCTCAAAATCTCTCCCATTGAGCAAGGTGGGGAGTTGAGGAGCACCATGTTGTTGTTCTGTTTGACACCAAGGTTTGCAAGTCTGTCAGCACAAAAATTTCCTTCTCTCTTATAATGGTGGATGGGGAAGTTGAGGAGGGTAACGAGCTTCTTGCATTCATCAATGATCCCTCTCTCTAGATGGGTATCTTCCAATCTAGAAGAGAGTAGGCGATGGGTATCCATTGAGTCGGTTCCAACGATGACATTATTCATCCTCTTGGCATGAGTTAATTGAAGGCCCTTGTAAATTGTCCATAATTTTGCTTGAAGGCTGGAATAGTTTGGCAGTCTACCATAGAAGCCAAGTTGCCAGATTCCTTGGTCATTTCTCACAAGTGCTCCAAAAGCTATAGGTACCGGATTCCCTTTAAAACATCCATCCACATTAAGTTTCATCCATCCTGTAGGAGGGAAAGACCAACCAATGAGTTCTCCAGCATATGGATCTTGACAAATCAAATTATCAAGGAATGCAAGGTTAATTTCCTGAGCTAGCAGCCAGGCATTTTTTGCTGTAACATTAGGGGGGGTTTAGCTCTTTCAAGGCACTCCTTATTTCTATCTTTCCATATCTGCCAGATAATAGAGGTGAAAACCATAGGCCAATCAACTCCTTTCCATTTCACTTTTCTATTCTTTTTGTGGTTTTCATAGGGCCAACTTTGGAGATCAATATTAAGAGAAATTAGTGTCCAGTGGTTACCTAAGAAGACTGTCCAAACTGGCTGAGCTTTGGAGTGGTCTGACTGAAGCCTAATATTTACAATTATTAATGGGAAAGATTGGTTATTTAGTTATGAAAGTGTGATAAATGGAATAATTCATTTAAGAACTAAGGATGTGCAAATAAAAGATGAGTTGTATCTATTTTGCAGGATAATAGCATAAAATAGATGAAAAATCAAGGAAAGATGAAACATAGTTGAAGTGGGAGCGTACTGGAATGCGCGTTCGGACGAAAGAACGGAATGCGTCCGAACGCTAGGGGCAGAAAGACGAGAAGTATAAGAATAAACCTACTGGAAGTTGTGTCTGTACGGTTGCATCTCATGCGTCCGGACACGTGTCAAGGTTCTGCTAATCCCATATTGGAAGTCCTAATGGGAACCAATCTCTTTTTCAAGGAAGATATAAATACAGACTGACCACCTTGTAAAGAAGACTATAGACTTACGATTTTTTTATATAATTTTTACTTTTTATTATGTCTGGCTCGAAGGCTAAGCTAGGGTTAGAGGAAAATCTCTCAAGGAAGTACGGTACTGTTATTGACTCTGTGTTTAATGACTAATGATGTTCTGATTAATTTGACTTCTGATTTCTTAGCAAAGTTTTTATTCTGTAAAAATTCCTGAGTTGTTGTGCCACGTACATCGATTGCTTCAATTTTCTTGCGAGTAAATAACTGGTTATTCTATGATTGAAGTAATTATCATTATTTAATAAAATAATATAATTGGATGGTTATTCAGGTTCCTGAATAATCTGTTCATTATAACTTTTGGTTTCTTACTTGACTGATTACTTGAATCAACCAACATCTGATTTTTATCTCAGGTTAAGGATTGAGACAATAATCATTATTGTATGGAGTTGGAAAGAAGTACCTGATACTCTAGTATTTTATTACTATTTTAATTATCAAAATCAATTCTTTTCAGTCAAACAACTCTCTAAATAAATCAATTTTCTTTTAAGTTTGTTTTAGTATTTGTATGATAGTTTTCTTGTTACAATTCCTTGAGGGTTCGACCTCGGTATTCTGAGAAATATACTACTTTGCTCAACTTGCGCTTGGATTTACAATATTAAAGTTGAAGCAAGTTTTTAGCGCCGTTGCATGGGAGTTGAAAAACAAGGAGCCATCACATCTTTTGAGGTTTTCGGTATTTACGATTCGTTGGAGAACCGGCAACTTCGTTCCAATTTTTATTTATTTTATTTTATTATAATTTATTTTATTTTTGTTTAATTTAGATTCCTGTTTTATTTAGTTTGTTTAGTTGTTTTATGAGTTCTTGGCATCGTGATTTAAGTGGTTGTTTGTTAAGAGAAGATTTAGATACTTTATTTGAAAATCTATTTGGTTCATCTGATTCATATCATTCTCTGCATACAATGACTGCTAATCCTAATAACAATAGGCAAAATAATCTTCTTGAACATGAGGACCATGAGGAGAGAGTAAGTAATCATGGTGAGAATGATATGGATAATTTAAATGCTAATCATGATAGGACTCTGCGTGATTATTTACAACCTGTACGTCTCACTGAACCCTCATGCATTATTTTTCCATTGAATGCTACTAATTTTTTTTTTAAACCTGACATGATTCAATTACTCCCAAAATTTCTTGGCCTAGAGTCAGAAAATCCATATTTACATATTAGAGAATTTGAGGATGTATGTGCTACGTTACATGACCAGAATGTTTCAGTGAATACAATAAGATTAAAGTTGTTTCCTTTTTTATTAAAGGAAAAAGCTAAAACTTGATTATATTCACTGAGATCTAGGACCATAGGTACATGGTTTGAGATGCAAAAATAATTTCTGAAAAAAAAATTCTCACACATCGCACAAACTCTTTAAAAAGACAAATAATGATTTTTTTAAAAAAAGAGTATGAAAATTTTTATCAAAGTTGGGAAAGATTTAAAAATCTTCTTGCATCTTGTCCACATCACAGTTATGAGAGCTAGCGCGTGATAAGTTTCTTTTATGAGAGTTTGAGCCCACAAATGCGTCAATTTTTAGAGATGATGTGTAATGATAACTTTATGAATAAGGAACTAGACGAGGCCCTAGACTTTTTAGACCAGCTAGCTGAGAATGTGCAGTCTTGGGATACCACATCCCAAGAACCTCTTAAAGGTAAGACCGCAAAATCATCATCAAGTGGGGGTAAGTACCAGTTGAGGGAAGAAGATAACCTAGGGACTAGAATTGTCACCTTAGCTAGAAGGGTTGAGGCCATAGAATTCAAAAGGGTTAATGATATTAACACAGTGCCTGTTGAGGAAATTTATAGTGCTTGTGAGATCCCTGGACACCCCATGGAGGAGTGTCCAACACTACCTGTTTTAAAAGAAGTCTTGCATGATCAAGCAAATGTTTTAAATACTTTTTCAAAACCTTAGAATAACCCATATTCAAATACATACAACCTTGGGTGGAAAAATCATCCAAATTTTAGTTGAAGGGGTGAGAATCATGAATCACAAATACTTCAACAAAATTCCTCTAATTTTGTACCCTATGATCCACCCCCAAAGAGGAATATTAAGAAAGTGTTGTCACAATTCACACAAAGTCAGACAAACTTTAACAATCAGTAGGAATATTATAACAAATGGACTTCACAGGCTATTGATGATATCAGGAGTACACACAATCAGACCACTCAAGCTATAAAGGATATTAGGAGCACACTCACTAAATTGACTACTGTCTCATGCCATCAGGAAAAAGGTAAGTTCTCAGCTCAACCTCAACCAAATCCACAGGTTCAATTTAATGTGAATGAAAGGGGTACTTTAGACACTATTCATGAGTAGGTAAAGTCTATCATCACACTTCGCAGTGGGAAAGAAATTGATAAAACTATTCCTACTCCAATTCAAGAACTTGAGAAAGTTTCAAAACCTATGGAGAGTGGTGATAAACTTAGTCAATGTGAAATCAATAAGCCTGAAAAGTATGTTATACAAGCACCATTCCCACAGAGATTACTTACTTCTATCAAGTCAAACATGCATAATGATATGTTAGAGATTTTTAAGCAAGTGAAAATCAACATTCCCTTGTTGGATGTCATTAAACAAATTCCTTCTTATGCAAAATTTTTGAAAGAATTATATACTGTTAAAAGGAAATTAAATGTGAAAAAGAAGTCATTTTTGACTGAGCAGGTATCTTCCATCATACAACATAGGACTCCACCAAAATATAAAGACCCAGGTTGTTGCACTATTTCTTGTGTTATAGGTACCCACAGAATTGAACAAACTTTATTGAATTTAGGAGCTAGTCTGAACTTGCTCCCTTATTTAGTATATGAACAATTAGGGTTAGAGGAGTTAAAACCCACTTCGGTTATACTACAATTAGTTGATCGTTCTATGAAAATACCTAGGGGTATGATGGAAGATGTCTTAGTACAGGTTGATAAGTTTTACTTTCATGTGAATTTTATAATTTTGGGCACTCAACCTGTATTAAATACTAATGCTCAAATTCTTGTTATATTAGGCAGATCATTCCTAGCAACTTCAAATGCTTTAATTAATTGCAAGAATTGTGTGATGAAATTAAATTTTGGGAATATGACATTAGAAATTAATATTTTTAATGTGTGCAAACAACTAGGGAATGTTGAGGAGGATGTGCATATGATTAGCATGATTGAGTCTATTGTTCCAAGGAGAGTATATGACTCTTCTTTATTTGATCCACTTGAGGCATGCTTGCTGGAACAAACTTCTTTGTTAGAGATAGATGAGAATAATTCTGAAGTTTTTGTTTCGACTGATTTGTTAAATTCTTCACAGATATGTGAACTGAGAGAGTTGAGACAGAAATTTGAGGAGCTTCCACCAAGAACCAATCCGTCAATCCCATCTAGTGATAAAGCTCCCAAGCTTGACTTGAAGAAAGATTTGAATGATCGCATATCCAAATCTAACTTTAAGCCGAATTAAGTGTGTTTTTTTATTTTTATTTGTATACAGTAGTTAGATTTTATTTTATTTTATTTATGTTTAATTTTAGTTTCGTTTCTATTTGTTTCAATTTATAGTTTTTTTTTTGTTGAGTTTTTATTTTTAGGTTTTAGAGTTGTTGTGGCACCAGATATTCCTACTCCTTTGATTTTTATTTATTATTTTTATAAAACATTAAGGTGTTTATTTTTACATTGAAGACAATGTTGGATTTAGGTTGAGGGTATGGGTATGTTTTGTGTTGTAATAATTTCTATTATGTTGGTAAAAATAAAAAAAAAATTGTTAGTTATTAAATATTTAAATAAAATTTGATGCATAATTTGACACCGCAATATAGAAATAATTTGTTTAACTTTAAATTTGTAACTGTTTAAGCATCACATAGAACTTTATTCTATATTTTTGTATCTCATATTATATTCTTAAAATAACTCATAAATTATATATTTTAGACTTTACCAAGTTAAAAATTTGTTAGGTATTTTACCTTGAGAACTTGAAATATATAGTGGAGATGCATAAAAATCCTAGTGAGTTTTGATTCAATCTTCTTTGGAGGGTAATTTTCATTTACTCAATAAAGAATATATTTATTCAGCTAATCTCCTTCAATAGTATCATTATTTTTGTTTTGGTTAACACCAATATTGTGAATGATTGCTTGACTTTAAAATTTTTTGCAAGGGAAGTGTGTCATCAATAACTCTTCAGATATGGTTTTAGGTCATCTTTGACATTATTAGAGCCTAAACCTTATTCTTTGAATATTATTATCCCTAGAAGCCATGATTGAGAATTTGAAGATTTTTTTTATTTCTTATACCAAACATACAATAACCAAGCCAATAAAAATAAATAATATCTTTTACCGTTAGTTATCCCGAGACTGAGCTTTTATTGTCTATGTAATTTGGGAGATGTTGGTTGAGAAAAAATGATAAAAAAGAGGTTTTGCATATTTGTGAATATCTGCATTAGATGTTTTGTTGAAAAAAATATATATATACATTCATTTGTCTTGCTAAAAAAAACAAAAAAGAGAAGAATAAGAAAAATGAATGGCAATATGTCTACCTGTGAAAAGGCAAATTAAAAGAGAAAAATAGCAAAAATGTGTGTGAAAAGGAAAAAATATGAGCAAGTTTTGTAAATTGTCATTCACAAGCTTCCAAAATATGACATTCTCAAGCCCCAAGGATGTCATTTGGATTACTTTAATCTCTATTTGTTTTGAGCTTTAATAACTGACATCCTATAGTTTGTAGTTTTGATAAATAGCTCTCCAATAATTTGTAGCTTTGTCATAATTAGCTCCCCGGTTGTTTGTAGTTTTGGCGCATAAAACCCTGAAAAGAACGACAATTAATGCATTATCCTTAATTCACACACTAACCCTAATAGATCAATTTTAATTAGTTTAACTAACACAATTGACCTATTAACTTAATTAAATCATGCATTAATTAGGATTAATCAGTAAGCCATTTATAAGCAGAGCCAACAGAGAATTCACCATTATTAGAAAGCCCCCAACATGGAGTTTCAGACATATCACTATTACGTGGTCTGCTAGTGAGCTGGATATCAGAGATGATATTAGGGGGATGAGCATACCTGCATTGCTCAAGTTCCAATTACTTGCAAGGTTGATGAAGGAATCCACTGGGGTGTAGGGATCAACGGTGATTGGAACCTGCATTCTGTTAGCAATAGAAGTTTTTCCACACCACCAATTAGTCCAAAAGGAAATATTCTGTCCATTACCTATGAGCCATTTAGTTCCATCTTTGACAATTTGATTAGTTTGTAAAATAGCTCTCCAAATTGGGGAAACACTTGTTTTTTGTTCTCATTCATGTGACGGGCTTTTAATATATTTTCCTTTTATAACTCTCACCCATAGGTAGTCTTTGTTCTCTTTGACTTTCCATCCCAACTTTGCTAAAGTAGTAATATTGCTTTCTCACATCTTACGCAGGCCTAGTCCCCCTTTATCCTTTGGTTTATAGACAGTATCCCAGTTAATGAGGTGTACCTTTCTCTTGTCTTTTGTATCCCCCCACAAGAAGTTTCTATTGAGTGTATCAATTTTCTCACATGTATCTTGTGGAAGCCAAGTGGTTTGCATGGTATAATTATGGAAGGTGGAAGTGACAACGTTTATGAGTGTTGTTCTCCCTGCTATGGTAAGGCTTTTGGATTTCCAGCCACTGAGTTCTGCCTGGACTTTTTCAACAAGGTATTTATAAGTGTTCTTGTTAGTTCTTTTATGAATTCTTGGGATTCCTAGGTATTTACTAGGTCATCAGTCTTAGTAAGACCATTTCTTCTGCTAAGGTACTTGGTTCCACTACTGCAAATGTTAGGAGAAAAGTACACTATAGATTTAGACATACTAACTTTTTGTACTGAGATTGTGCAAAACTCTTCTAGAACATCCTTAATCATGTCACAGTCCCTTTCAGAGGCCTTGGAGAACAGAATAATATCATCTGCAAAAAAGAGGTGGGTGATAGAGGAACCATTTTTGAAAGCTTTAATTCCTTTCCACAGTTTATCTTCCACTTTCTTACTAATTAATTGGCCTAGTTTTTCCATGCAAAGTGTGAAGAGGTGAGGAGACAATGGATCCCCTTGCCTAAGCCCCCACTTTGGTTTTATAGGTCTAAGAGGTTCCTCATTCCATAAGATAGAAAGGGAAGAGCAAGTGACACAACTTCTGATGATCTCAATTCATGAAGACGGGAAATTAAAATCAATGAGAGTCTGTTGTAGGAAAGGCCAACTGATCCTGTCATAGGCTTTCTCGAGATCAATTTTAATGACCATATTTCTCACATTCCATTTTTTCCTTTTGATTGTATGAATAATTTATTGGGTAATGATGACATTATCAATGGTCTGTCTTCCTGGGATAAAGCGACTTCGATTAGGATTGATGAGATTAGTAAGAAAGGGTCTTAATCCAACCACAAGAAGCTTGGTAAGGATTTTATAACTCACATTACAAAGACTAATTGGCCTAAACGGTGAGGCCATGCGTGGGTTATCGATTTTGGGGATTAGTGTAATCCATGTTTCATTGATTTCTTTGGGACATTTCCTCAACTTAAAGATATCTTTGTGTAACACCCCAAATACCCCCTTGGACGGCATTACACGCTAAAACCATTTACCTCATGAGAGCACTAATAAAATTCATCAAATAAATATGACTTCATTCATCATCCATAAAATTTACAACATTTTCACAAAAGAATAGACCCATCTTGGCCTTTACATTCCAAAAATCAACTAATATAGCACAGCGGAAACATAGCAAAAGTAAACTAGACTTTACATTGTTTCAAAAGAATATCCTAGTTTAGTACAAACGAAGTGTCGCTCTAAGCGTCCAACTCGGGATCCACAGTCCTGTCTAGCTGAGTCTCCTAATGTACGGGCTCCTCGACTCTCAACTCCTCCTCAAGAATATAATCTGAAAAACATTGGTTATAACGGGGGTGAGCACTAAGCTCTGTAGGAAAATTCTTCCAAGCTCAAACAAGGTTTAGAAAACATATAAAAACCAGTCGGTTACCTTTCACAAATATCATATATCCATTTTGAGAGAAAACAATGACATTTTAAATAGATCTCAAGGTTACACAATAACAAGAATTAAATGAAAGCAATAAAATACATTTCCCAACCATAAATCATGTCCAACAGGTTCTTGTAGAAACTATTTCCACAACAACAAACAATAGTTAACAATCTCATGTATATTGGTTCATCCCAGTGTCATGTATGTTGATTGCTTCTCATAAATCTACCCAACGATTATACCTAGTCCACCCATCACAACCAAGAAAGCACAATCACTTCGGAAAAGGGCGTCTATCATACCAATAGCAGTGACGAGTCCCTTCCCAGGAAAGGTATACCAATCCTAGTACGAACTCCAGTGAACGATAGTGGTTGCATTACCAAATGACAACGCACTACAAGTGTTAGGCAACCATCTCACCCCCACTGGGATAGACTAACCTCTAACACTCTACGGCATATCTCAAAGGCAATTCAAGTCCGTCACAACAACCATATAATAAGAAAACCAACATATTCTCAATTTGCAAGTATATCTCAAAAATCTCCAAATTCATCATGTGACAATTCTAATAACCAATTATGAAAATACAAGAGATCACAACGACATCATTTGAGTACTCAACATAAAAATCTATGGGTTCGAAATCAATAATAACGGAAGAATTTAAGAAGAAAATCCATCACTCTCCAAAAATTAGGGTTTTGAAACACCAAAGAGAGATTTTATGGGTATTCAACCCTGACTCTATTAAAAACATGTAATATTTGTCCACAAGACTAAGAGAGGATGATTTTATATCATATATATAACATTTAGCACAAAACATACATGTATACATAAGCACTAACCTCAATGTAAGAGAAAGAGAAGAAATCACCTACCTTGGCTCTTGAATATTTAGGCCTTGAAGTTTGAATTACTCTTAAATCTCTTGTTTTGCCCTTTTGATCTTGTGCTTTCTCCTTCTCTCTTCCTCTCTAAGTGTTTCTAGGGTTAGGAATGGTGTAATGAAGGCTAAGGAGACGTCTCTAAGTATTTATAAGGCGAAAATGGACCACAAATCGCGACATTAAACTGTCAGACTTCTTTCGGCCGTACCAATACGGTGCAGTACCAATACGTCTAACTCTCTGGACCAAATTATTCCGGAATACAGTACCGGTATACAGTACCGGTATGATTTTATCCAGTTTTGCCTATTTACTCCGTTTTTTATTTTCAATCCATTCTAAACCCTTCCAAAGTCAACCCAAACTTACACAACATACATTTGCACCTTAAACATAGTTGATAGAAGTTCTTTTACTATATATTCATGAGCTAAAATCGAGTTTTGACTAATATTTACAATATTAGCATTTCCTACAATTATAACTCATGAGGTTCATTTCTACACCATTACATGTATTAAATAACTAAACAATTTATTATTATATTACTTTAACATGTGGGGGTTTACACTTTGATATGGTTACAAACAGACTCCCCCAAAATGACTTGACCGTTTTCTCTCTAGTTCTCCTTGAACCAGATCTTGGTTTAAATCAAATTGAATTCCTCTATTATGGGTATGGGTTTTAAGACTGTTTTTTTCTTGGGCTTGGTTTTGTTGTGGATCCTTGCTTAAATTCTCCAGGGCTTTGAGTTTGTATGGGCTTTGGGTCATAGCAGTCCCATTGTTATTTTTTCTTTTGGGGTTTTTGGAAGCCGATACACCTAATTAGACTTATTTGGCAAAAAATACACATTAAAAAATGTTTTGAAAAAAGGTACACTAGTTAGATACAAAGACATAAATGCCCATTTTAGGGAAAGTAGTGCATTAAATATCTCCTAGTTTTATGGGAGATTTTAATATTTAATGCACCTTGATTCATGTGTATTTGTTAATATATATGTGTGT
>JAHQCQ010041814.1:0-14048 GCA_023539305.1 Ilex asprella
GAACTGAAGTGTACATCACAAGTGCCTGAGTTTGGTGGGGGCACTTGTGATTATGAACGTCATCACTGGTCCAAGAAGAGGTCAAGCCTTTGTACTTACGAATGGTAATTTCTGTCATTAATATTTTTTTGATGTATTATTTGTGAAGACAAGTTCTTAAATACAAAATGACATTGTAGTTGAATTGATGCTGAGGAGCATTTTGATCATTTTTAATAATCATATTGTCATGCTCAGATGTTTTTAAAATTCTGTGATAGCTGTAATACAGTTGGTGAACAGTAAGTTTATCAAGTTTTTGTTAGACTAGATTACCTAGATTGTTAAGTGGGACATTAACCGAGAGGATTAAGATCATTTTTTTTTCTTGATAACCATTTAGTCCGGCATAAGTGTTCTAAAATTCTCTATCATAGCTGCAATTTGCCATTACAGTTGGAAATGTCAAAGACCTGGACATCTGGCTGAAGATTGTTTGGCGATGACATCTAATTGTCAACCTCGTTCTTCTCCTGGAATATGTAACCAGGTATTCTTGTAATTCTATGTTAGTGAAATTTTCATGATTGATTAGCCATAATTTACACCTACAATAATTATACTACACCTTTTATTATAATTCTCCTTTTTATCAGGTGGCTATAGTTCAAAATAAATCTCCTTTAATACCCAGAGATCTGCTTTAATTCCATTTGAGGTATCCATTTCTATAGATTTTTTTGGGTCATTTTTGTGCAGTAGTATTTTTTTGTCCATTAATGATAGAGCTGGCAAGGTCCTTAATTCCTCCATATAGGTGAAAAACAAGTGAACTTGATTTTTGTGCTGTAGCAGGCTACTTACGAACTATAGTAGGCACACTGCTGTTGATTAATCTTTCAATTAGGCATCATGAAGCATCATATTCTTGCATCAAGTGGTTTACTGCTGACTGCTGAGCTTATTTATGTTTTGATATTTTTTTAATTATCTTCTAAGCAGTTTGTTAGTACACGGATTACTGATGCAATTGATGGATACGTGTCTATGTGCCTTGCTAGAGATAACAAAACTAAAATCCAAAGCATGCTTAGCTCTTGTTTTCTTATACTGCCATCTCTTTCTATCTGTAGATGCCACCAAATCGGAAAAAAATCATCTTCAAAGTGCAATGCGTGTAACTTGTCAGTAACTTTGGCCACATGCCACAACTGTACTAATGCCTTTTGTGACAGGTAAGCATAAATGCTTTTATGTGAATTTTTCAGCTGCTAGTTTTATTATTTTGTGATTTAAAATGATTTTACCTTCTTGGATCATTGGACCCTCTTGTTCTGATTTTATTGGATATGCTCTACAATTGTCCTTCTAGGATTTCTGGTCTTGACTTTTCTTTTTGTAATTCTTTCTCATGCCAAATTTGAGGAACTTTAGTGTGGGAATACTTTGACACAGATATAGTTTTATACTCTGTTGGTCAATGGTGGGAAAGGTGGTTACAATCTGCTAACATTTTAGTAAGAGACTGGAGCATGCAGGAAGGGGGGATTGCATGTGCTAGGAGAATTTGTTGGCACTTCAAGAGGCCTGGATATCTTCTTCTGTTAGCCAAAAAAGGAGATTTTTTTTTCTATTCCTATTTTGTTTTTAAATAGGAATAGTTGCATTGATATATGTGATCATTGATGGGTCTAGTTACGAAATATGTAACGACGATCGTTTTGGTTCTGTATTGATGTGGTTAACGGACAAGATTGTTAAAATATATAAAGTTTTGATTGTAAAACTCATGAACTTATAAAGTATAATTCACGTTTATAAAGTTACATATATAGCCCAAGTGGGAGATTGTTAGAGTAAAATTAAATATATGGGCTTATATATTAAATAAATGTGAATTATAGGCTATCAAATAAAGTTAGGCTAATTAAAATGATTAATTTAAGTTTTGGGGCCATAATTAATATATTATAAAGTGTGGACATTAATGTGTAGAGACAAGCGTAATTTCTATTTTTATGATGGGTTAAAATAGAAATTACGAACAGACGTGACTTCTTATAAACATATAAGATTGTTTATAAATAGGAGTCTGGTCCCCAGATCACATGATGATTTTCTATTTTTCCGATTCCCATTGTCATAGAGAAATATTAGACAGAAAACAAGTGTAGATCTGAAAGATCATAAAGCCTCAGACTCGAATATTAGATCATAAAACCTCAAACTCATATATTACGATATTTTGTTATGGATTTAGGTACGCTTCCGCAAATCCAATATTTTCATTCTTGATGATTTAATATGAATGTTTCTGTTTGTGTGATGGTTTTCACATAATGAAATTAATCTTACATTAGGATCTTACTTTCACATAATTATCCTTATTGTATGAATATGTTCTGAATCGGAGCACGTGAGTAATGGTAACATAAAATTTATAAAAATTCAAACAATGCCAGAATTATGTAAATACTACATGTGAAAACTTGGAAAGATTATTTTTATTTAACAAGTTTTAATAATACAAATGTTGATAATTAGAATACATATGAAGAGAAACCAATTACAACTTCTCAGATGGTCTCAGCCAGACCTCCTACTCAATACCAATATGCAACTCATCAGAACTTGAAGAAGTTGTAACATTATTCGATGAAGATGTGACGGTTGAGGGGTTTTGGTGTTGTAGTAAAGTGCGCCACTCATCAATGTAAGCCAATTGATCATGACTTAAACTGGGAAGTTCATGTTGTTGAAGAATTTTTATAATCTCTTCAGTTTTACCAAGAAGAAATGCTGCATCCCTGACACTCTCCTCCCTCTTCTCTATGGCAGTAGAATAGCATTTTGTAGTTATGAGACGCGGTAAATTGGTAAGGCAAGCACCCAATATATTTGCAATCATAACAGACAATTGCTCGAACAATTCCTCGTCAGTCTGGTCCTGTCTCTCTTCATAGCTCATCAGCATAGTATGACAGATTTTGTACATTGAATTAGCAGCTATCATTTTGTCACGCCAATTATCATGGTTCTCCATCAGACTTCCAGTCATGTTTCTCTTGAAATCCATGACGATTTGTTCAGCTGTACCAGCTAGGCTTTGAAGTGTGTCCTCAGAATTTTTTGAAGTGTGAGCTATTGTTCGAAGATCTTTGTCCATCCACTTGAGATAAAGTTCAACTTCAACCCATACAAAATCTGCTGAATTTTTAATGTTTAACAAATCACCTCTGGAGCACAGACTCTTCTCAATCAGACTAGCATGCAAAAAGCCTTCACGTACACCACGTAGCAATTGGCCCACCGTTTGATCGTCAATATTTGGAAGTGCAATGGCGATGCTTGTTAAGGTCACCACAGGCAAAGTCCAGCAATTAGGAAGTTCTTCACAATTAGTGTCATGAACGTTGTCATTATCGAATTCGGCTATCTCGTGGAAGTTGTTACATTTCCGTAAAAGCTCCATTAGATGTTTTGGTTGCTTCCTTCTACCCATCTGAATCACTTGATTCACCCCATGACATATATTATTCAAAAATCTACTGGGCAGTTTTTCCTCACCTTCAAGTTGCAAAACATAATTACTAAGATCCAACTTTGTACCGGGTTCAGGTTCTGAAATTTCGGGACTTGTTGAGACGCCAAATTCAGACATGAGTTTTTCTCCCAACCTCTTGCAGTAGTAGTAACACCGAAAGAATGGGCTTATAACGATAACGGAGATTAGCAGAATTGTTTTGCTCACTACTACAATTGCAATTTGAAAACCTATGCAACAGTTTAGAACAAGATATTTGGTGCCCTGCACAAGTTTTTTGAGTTTTTGGCCCCTAATTCGCAAGACTAAGGGTCTCCCTTTCCACTCTACCAGTCTTTGGATCCAGTATTTTTCCACTTTGAATATAGTTAAGTATCTGTTGCCATCTTTTTGTGAGCATTTGAAGCTGATGGCGATAAAATATCTGAATGTTGGGGCAACAGTACCCACTATAACCCCGATAATTTGAATCACAATAATGAATGGAATTGACCACCCATAACTCGAAGTATGTTCCCAATCAAAATTATTAACAAGTTTCATTCTGGCCATTGTGTGCATTAGAGTAAGAGCAATAGTCAACAGACAGATTGCTCCCGAAGCAACACAAATCACGGAACGTGCCATCACAAATTGGGGGCCACTAGTTTCTGCCATCACCCAATATTTTTCAACAACTACTTTCAGGTTTTGAATTGGAAGCTTTTCGATTTTCCCCAATTCTTCATCGGAAATTTTTTTGTATAATTCACCATATTTCAATTCTAAAGATTTTTTGGTCACCGGAATCGTCACAGCCGAGAAACACAATGTTACGAACAAAATAAACATGAAAATGGTAGTATAATTTTCCAAAAATGGGTGGACCCAAAGTAGGGTAGTATGTATTTGCATATAGATATTTGCAATGATGGTGATCACAAGAATACCCAAGGCAGTGATGTTCATGAAAATGGCTTTGTCATCCATGGATGCGAACGAGGTTAGAAAATTACCCATTACAGTAGTCATGAAAACATTGCTGGTTAACTTTGCAAGCTGGTCTAGATTTCCATCCATTGCAGAAGTAAGATCCACAGGCAGCTTCATTGCCACAGCTAATATTGTGAGGGAAGCAGCATTGACAGTGAAGAATTTGCTTGGGAACCAAAGCTTTTTGCGGCGGAAACCGTGGATGACATCTGCAGCCATTGCAAGGGTGCAAATTAGAGATGCTGCCGCAACATAGAGGCCGATCAAATGCATAGGTGCATCGTATTTTTTTTGCCACCATTCATTGGATTTGAGTTTGTCCCACTCATTGTAGCAGTAGAAGGAGTTGTTCGACAAGAAGAGGTCTGAGCAATACGAGTCCGTTTCCTCCGCCATTTGATAACTTGTGCTATTTTGTACACGGAATTAAGTGCAGTGGACACAAGTTCTACATATTTTCTTTCTGCAGGAGGATGCCAATGAAGGGTAGATATACATAGGTAGGATCTGGCAATGAAATGTGGTTACATTTCCAAGTCAATTACTTTTAGTCTTCTGCCATGGTCCCACTCCGAAGACCTTTTTTGCATATTCCATAGCATTCCTACGAAATAAAATTAATACTTTAGAGTATAATGTGAAAAATTTTATAGTTAAGAGTATAAAGTAAAATAAGAATAATAGTTCAAGGGGATAAAATATAATTTATCCATGAACATATAATAGAGATTAAGTTGAATTTTGCAAATGTATATTTTAACTAGTCTAAATAAAGTGCTTAATAAAACTTTATTTTTGGTGATTAGCTCTCTAAAATAGAGAGTTGAATAAAAATAAAGAGCCTATTGAAAATAATATTACCGGCAATTTACATCATTATAAACCGAGAAAATATTACCTACATTTACAATTCATTGCATCGGAGGTTTAGTTCGAAAATTAATCCCTCTAATATTCTCTACATTTACACCATTCAAATTAGGTTAGAGTATCTTAATTTATTGATGTAACAACGACATGGTCTAATAGTATTAATATAACTTTAATTATATCACTTAAGAAATTATATAAATAAATTAAGTCAAATTTTTAAGTTTTATAATAATCTTTTATTTCGGGGAGTAGTTATCCACAAAAGTCGTGTGGGTCACCCAAAGACTTTCATCGAAGCTGCATGGCAGAGAGACATCAAATGACCACATTCAAAATGGAGACTAGAATGGGTGCCTGAAGAAACTGAGGATGCATCTTTGTTCTATATTTGCTATAATCTATGGAGGATGTAAAGAGGGGGTTCAGTGGTTCGGAAAAGTTATTTTTGAGTCTCATGCCTTCACCTTTTTCATTTATTATTCTTTTTATAATGTTCATAGTCAATGGCTACAGGTGCAACAATCCAAGATCAATGGATACAAATCATAACATGCTATTTTTTTTTTTTTTTTGGGGGGTGAGTACTGAGCACCATGGCCTTCTCATATACGCGTATGAAGAGGTGTTACATTTTATAAGTCAAGCTACAATTTTTTTGGTATAATGAGTGAGTTGAAATGATCCTTTCTAACTAGACGTTGTTGAAAATTAATTCCTCTATTATTCCCTACATTTACACTATTCCAAATTCGGCTAGAGTAATATTATTTAATTTTAAAAAATTAATATAATTTGTTAACTTGATGATGTAGTAATGACATTGCTTAATAAAAAAAATGCAATTTAGACCTAATTTGGAGACCGATAGATCAGTAGTGGACTCCATCTAATATTGGAATTTACAATTAATTCAATAGTTGTATTGAAGTCACATCATTAAATCTCTAGCATTGGTCAATCCGATTATCTTTTGTGCGTTTTCCTTAGGAAAATAAGGACTTTAGCTCAATGATTCAAAATATTTTACTAAGAATAGCGGCAACCCAAGATTATTTGAGGCCTAAAGCCAACATTAAAAATGAGATTTTTTGTTTTTAATATTAAAAATTAATTATTTACTATTTAAAGAAATAGGAAATTTAATATTAATAGTTTTTATGTTTAAGTTTCGCTATCATATATTTCTTTATTGATAATATCACTAATTCACCTATTTTTTCTTGATAGTCCATCTTATGGAGGATTTTTATCAATTTTAATTTTTTTAAAATTTCTTTTGGTTTTAAACAATTATTATCTACTGACTTTAATAACAGAAGTTATTTAGGTGTGTAGATTCCTCCTGTCTCCCACTTGCTAAAAGGTTCTCCCTTTTGGTAGGCCTACCAAAAGGAAATCTTTTAACACGTGGTAGACAGGAGGAATAAAATAGACACTGAAATGGGTTAACTTTACATTTCCAAGTCAAAAGTCTTGGTCTTTCACCGACTCTTCCACTCATTGTCACTCAAAACAATTACAAATATATTTAGATAAATTGTTAATATGTTGGGCTGATTTTGCAACTATTTAAGCTATGAAGATTGTGTAAACTTTATTATATAATTAAATATTTGATTAATAATAAATCACTTATAGCTTAATTGTATATATACATTTTTAATGATGTTGATAGTGAAATTATATATCAAGTAACACTTTCAAAATAAAAAAGTTTATCGAAGTCAGTTGTATAAAATTAGCCTCATTTTTTGTATTTTTTTTTTGTTTATATACGCTATGTTCATTGATGTTTGATCTTTTAGAATTTAATAAATATCAAATATGACACAATTAATTTAAATATATTTTATTTTTATTCATCGTAGAGAAAAAATTAAACAAGGACACAAAATATATTTTATTTTTACACATATGTTATGATAGTCAAACAGTTATACCAAACAAGGACACAAAATGACAACATCATAGTCAATGCATCATTTAATTGTTTATATAAACTAAAACAGTAATGTTACGCTGACCAAATTTTAGAACTAAATTAAAAGTTCAAATGGCATGACAACATATTATTTGGAGTCTTTATTGAGGTCCAAATGACCTGACACCAAATAAAAAAGTTCAAGTCAAGTGTCATGTCATTGGGGGCTCTTAATTTTATCTCAAAATTTGGTCAGCGTAGTATTACTGAAACTAAAAAGTTATACCACTCATATTATCACATTGTTACACCACTTATATACACAAAAATGGGTGAACCAAAAAAATACATCAAATATATAACGTTGGTGTAACGTTGATATTCGATTATGTCGAAGTAAATAATAAAAATGAACTTAATAGAGTAAAAAAATTAACAAGACACTTCCTCTCAAATAAGTCTAAAAAAAAATGTATCCACACCAAAAAATAGGAAATTTAGTTTACAAAGTTGAAAATTTTGTCCACATTTTAGTACTTATAGGAAAAAATTCACTCGGAAACTTGTTTGATTTTATGTTCATTTTGTATTAAAATGTGTAAAACACCCCTAAAATCTCTCTTCCCTTAGATAAAAAATCGACAAAGCAAATTAGGAAAACCAAAATTATAGAAACTTTAAATACGGAAGTTAATGTTCATTTGAAATTTAAAATACAAATGCCATAAAAATATATTTAGAAACTAAAACTCCTAAATTTTTGAGCTCTCATATTTGAACTCTCTCTCTCTCTCTCTCTCTCTCATATCTATCTATCTATATATACACACAAACATAACCAAATTTAAATTAAATCAAATTTAAAATTCTTTAATTTTAAATCTTTCCTAGATTACGACCATTTTCTCTCTCATATTATACCTATACAATAAAGTAGAGCTATTTTTGTACCATAGGCAAAAAGTGGCTCAAATTATTTCAAGATAAAACACATGGTTATGTGACGGACAAAAATATCTCAAGCTATTTTAAGCTACTTACGGTTTGGATCATTTAAAAAATTTTGATCCAACTGACCAAAATGAACCCTACTAATGTTTTCTTACCTAAAAGTTTCCATTTTCGCTTATCCTTAATCATGCCCTTAATCTCGCCTTCAATCACACCCTAATTTGTCAATTTTCTTTCATCCAAATCTTCTGTCTATCTCCCCATATTTCATTCCAAAATGGAGAGCCTCCTTTCTCTCTCTCTCTCTCTCTAATTCTGAAAAATATGGCCAATTTATCCTTATGCATTTAAAAAGTTGTTTTTTAAGCGCGACTCTTTCGATCTTCATCTAGGTTTTATTTTAATATTTTTGCACCTAATTTTTTTTTTCATTTTGGTGAATTATATACATTGGTTGAAGAACGCGACTTGTTGTCAAAAGGTGTAACTCATGATGTAATATTTATAGTTTGCATCTTTGGAGACATGCCAATACCAAATTCATCAGCAATATGTTCTCGTGAAACGTCCTCCTGTATAAACTTATAGTAACTTGAGTCTGTTAAGGAAATTTATTTGGTGATAAGTCCATTTTTTATCTTATTAATAAATATTTAAGTGCACTATTTTTTTAAATCCCAAAAATACTCTTAACAATGTTGTTGTGCTCAATTATAGAAATCTTAAAGACCTTGAAAATAGTTTTAAATTAATTTTTTAAATTAGAAATTATTATCTCTTAATTTACTCCTAAATTGAAATTAAAATTTGTATTTTCTCTAGTGACGCAGCATTCATAGTGAAGAATTTGAACGGAAACCAAAGTTTTTTGCGGAGGAAGCCGTGGATGACATCTGCAGCCATTGCAATTTGCAAAGGAGCAGACTAGAGACGCTGCTGCAACGTACATGCCGATCCATGGCATGGGTGAATCGAAGAGGTCTTGCCTCCTGTCTTGGCAAGGAATATACTCCATTTTCCTCCACCCAATTTGATAGCGTATGCTGTTGAATCTGTGGTGGTTGTAACTTGTAAAGAGTCTTGGATTTTTGCTCTCTCTCTCTCCCTCCCTCCCTCCCTCCTAACTTAGATACCGAATGAACTGTGGTGGGCACAACTTCAGCTATCTTTTTTCTTCTGGAGGCTAGGGAGGGATGAAAATGAATGGTGGATAGAGGTGCCCCAAGTAAGTCCCACGACGAGTTTATGTCAGGTTTTAGCAGGTTTTCGTTAAAAACACTCCATCGATATTTGATTAGTTTATTAATTCATATAATATCGAATTCGTATCATGCACAATTTATGTATAAATGAGTCATATTGTATATCTTCTTTATTAGTTTTACCTATAGTTAATTTGTTTATTAATTGCGTTGTATCGGGTCTACTTATTTACAAGACGTGTGACTTAAAGATGACTTAAATTCTCTAATTTTATATCGTGTTCGTATCATATTAGACCTAGTGAACCAACATGGGCACATGGTTGAATTGCTCCAAATGTTTGACATGGGTGCATAATATTGCTGATATGGTACAACCATGTAATAAGAAAAAAAATTAAAAAAATAAAATATGACCCACTTTCTGTCATGGAGGTGGTTATGGATGACATGACTGAGTGATTATGAGTTTTAGTTGAGTCCATTTGCTGATTTGTTTATCTATTAGTGAACAGTTACATCACATGATAAAACTAACATGGTGTAATTACACCCAATATTTTTTCCAAATACGCAAATTGCAAAATGAAAAAGACTTTGTCACTCTCTGATTTTGATTACAATTGGATTATTCTTAATATGATTCCATTACACCTTCATCCAACATCTATTACAGATCGATCATTCGAGAGTTTGGTTTATCCATTACTTGCGTGGTTGAATTGAACGGTTGGGTTTGGCAACAATGATTAACCAGTTTTTGGTGCGAGTGCTCTAGAATTTAAAACAATTTAAGTTGTATTTTTTCATCTGTATGTTTTGTTGATAGTGATTTTATTTGTCACGATCAAATTTTTTTTTTTTTTTGAAATTCTATGTTTTGGTTTATTTTATGTTTTGGTGACATTCTGTAGTTTATATATTATGCTCAAATGATGTTCAATAAAATGAATTAATTAAAATTCAATTACTGATACATAAAATTTACATGATGACAATCGACAATAACAATGAAAATTCATTATTACATTAACTATTTAGATCCGTGGAGTTTTGAATAGTGATACTATTGTTGTATCATTATTATTGTAACTGTATTACTGTGTCTCACTGGCTATGTTATTATCATGGTCCATTTCGTAATATCGCTAATCAATTCAATTCATTAAGGATAAAATAATAATTGCGATTATAGTTGTCCATGATGACTCAAAAGAATAATGCATAATAGTGATAATAATAATTCACCATCGTTGTACTGTTACTGCGTCCCAAAACATACATGCATGGATCAATTGACCTAAAAGTCAACAATTAACCAAAAAGTGTAACCCCCTAGTTCTAGGGCTAGATATCTGCCCAATGCCTCAAGTATTGGGCCGGACCGTACCGGCCTAAACTAAAGCAGGATTTCGGCACGTTTCTGGGCTCATTTGGACGTACTTCTGCTTTCATGGGCCTACCACCAAATGGAGCCCCATTTGTCCATTGAACAATGAACAGAGTCGTTCCCTATTCACACTGGGTTTGGTTAACCACCAGAGGAGAGAGAGAGAGAGAGAATGGGGACGAGAACGAACTTGTACAAAAACCCTTCTTATACATATAACAAAGACTTCAATCTCAACTCTGTCCTTCAAAACCTTAGAGGTACAATTCAATCTCTCTTTCTCCATACTCTACTCTTTTAACTGCTTATTTTTTTCATTCAATTGTCCCTATTTCCAGCTTACAATGTTGCCACCGGTAATGCTCCTCCGATCGAACAACCAGACTCCGGCGACGACAAAACCGTACATCATAAAACCCGTCCAAAATGGAGGCCACCGTTGAATCGCAATGGTGAAAACGAAGAGAACGATGGGCCAATGTCTCACCAGGATTACATTGACAAGAGGAGGTAAATTTGAATTTTATCTCATCTTCTACATTCATTGTTTAAATGTACAATTTCTAGCTGCAATTGTTAAAAACTGGTCTATATGTGTTCGATTTGTTTGTTCTGGTTAATTAATTTTAGCTGATTGCCTTTTTTTTTTATTATTATTGGAAACTCATTGTTTTTAACTTCATTTGGTATTTTTGTGGTCAGGATGGAAGTTAGTTCATCTCGGGCTAATCAGGAATTGACTGCAGATGTGTTGGTAATCACAATTGATTATTAAAAATTTCTTGGAAATTGATTTTCTCGCTTTGAATTGATGTCATTTGTTTTGTTATCTTTCAGGAAACTTCAGGGGCGGGTATACATTTGGTTGAGTATGGCAGTAAGTTCTTGTGTGCCTCGGCTGGAATTTTTATGTAATAGCACCTACATGACTAAAAAACCTTAGATCCTGGTATTTTGTTAGGCGATGTTACTTAAAGGAGTTTTACTTGATCTTTAGTGGTGTAAATTGTAATTAGGGTTCAGTTTTTCAGATGGTGAAGAAGTGATATTTAAGCAGTAGATATAGCTGATAATTTACTCATCCTTTTACTAACCAAGGAGTTTATTTATATTTTCAATCTTTATGGAAGAAAAAGATATAAAAGCCTAACCAACCTCAACTCTCCTCTGTACCCTGTGTTTATATGTATATATAAATACACACCCACACACACACACATATCTATAACATAGCTATATACATATATATTTGATTAGTAAATTAAGTTATACGCATGCGAACTTTTTTTTTTAATAACGAGAGCATGGAGGTTGATTCCACCTTGGTCTCTATCTAAAAAAGTAGATATATCCTTGTAGCCTTAAAATAATTACAAGAGATTAGAGAATGGTGACTGTGTGTTACCTGTAACAGTATGCATCTATATTTAAGAAGTAATGTTGCATCTATGTTTTAAAGGTACCATTATATTTAACTCTCTTTTCTTTGGACCAGCTGACCTGATGTGTTGTCTAATTTCTGTAGACAACTAGGGCTGCCATTTACTGAAGTATCTCAATGCTCTACTCTTCATATCTTTGTTTCTCCTCCTTTCTCATTTGTATTCTTTTAGTAATGACTGATGAATTTTGGTTTTATGGTAAATGTTTTCGAGCTATTGTGCCTTCTCCCCCAGCTCCTTCTGCCAAGTATGACTAGCATAGTGTATGTGCAAGTGTGAAGCATTTACATTAAGGAGGATGGGTTTTGGATACATGCTCATATTAAAATTTATGTCCATGAAAACTCAGGTAATACAGATACTACCTCAGAATGTGAAGAAAGGCAGGACCCCTCTAATAATTATAGTTCGCTCCTGGATAATTGTGAAGAAAGGCAGTATCCTCCTAATTCTGGTTTGTGTTTAGATGCCTATTTTTTCAATCACTTTATCATTTTGTGCTTAGTAATGAATAGTCACTGTTATCTTTATGTATTCCTACAAATCTTACCAGCTGTTAAAGAGGAATTTTGAGTATCACTACTAGAGTAATTAACTGAGCCAACTGTCTAACACTACTGAAGTTGTTTCATTCTGCCCATATTAGATGCATTTTTCATCACTGGTGATAGGGGAGCTTTGGATTTCCAAAAAGAGGATACGCAACATGATCCCGAGCATGCCCAAAGGCTAGCTTTGGTATATCTGCTGACTTTAAGAAGACAAGGACAACATAATAAGACATCGATACCAGACATTGCTTGTAAACTCTTGCATGTCGTGGTTGAGGGACAGCACATGAACCCTATTTATTTGAGCTCTTTTTTTTTTGGTATAAGAGACAGGGGTATCTTTGTCATATTTAGCTCAGACTTCTTTGCTCGGGCAATCTTAGTTGAAATATGCCAAGTTCTTGTTACTAATTGTTCATTTATATAACTCGTATGGCAGGTTCAGCTTGGGTTTAAAGCCTACAGGCTTGATTAATGTTGGACTAGTGCATAATAATTCTTGATACTACCTAGTATTATTTCTATGGCTTGGTTGAGAACATCTACATGAATTTTATCGTTCATTGACTATAATACAAGCCCAACATTAATCAAGCCCGTAGGCTTTAAATCCAAGCTGAACCTGCCAATAGCATGTGGGTCTCTGATTTGGGCCAGAGATTGCAATGACAAGAATCTTGTTTGAAGCTTAGGTGATAAAAGATTAGTTTAGTGAATATAGGCTATATTGTGGCGTCATTTTATTCCTCTATTTTGGTAGCTGGCAGGCACTTGAATATATGCCATCGTTTACCTGATTTGCTTGATTAAATTCTCTCAGGTTTCACAAGTAAAGCTGATCAAGTTAAGACCAGAAGTGAGCAGCGGTTTCCATTTCCAGGAGATCCTGTGTGTGTGGTGTGTGGGAAATATGGAGAATACATCTGCAATGAGGTGGCTAACTGAGCTATATGCCTCTATATATAATCATTTTTTATTCTTGTACCCACCTAGTAACCTTGTATGTTGTATTTTGTTTATAGACTGAAAATGATATCTGTAGCATGGATTGCAAAGCAGAGCTACTGGAGAACCTCAAACTACTCAAGGTTTCTATAATTTTGGTTCAGTGTTAAGAACATCTCACTTCTGTTCTTTTTTCTGAATCCTAATTCCTAACCATTTCACTGATTATGTTTTTAGGGGTCCTTAAGCAGCCAAATCCTAGTTGAATCATCTTCTGA
>JAHQCQ010041815.1:0-14048 GCA_023539305.1 Ilex asprella
GAACTGAAGTGTACATCACAAGTGCCTGAGTTTGGTGGGGGCACTTGTGATTATGAACGTCATCACTGGTCCAAGAAGAGGTCAAGCCTTTGTACTTACGAATGGTAATTTCTGTCATTAATATTTTTTTGATGTATTATTTGTGAAGACAAGTTCTTAAATACAAAATGACATTGTAGTTGAATTGATGCTGAGGAGCATTTTGATCATTTTTAATAATCATATTGTCATGCTCAGATGTTTTTAAAATTCTGTGATAGCTGTAATACAGTTGGTGAACAGTAAGTTTATCAAGTTTTTGTTAGACTAGATTACCTAGATTGTTAAGTGGGACATTAACCGAGAGGATTAAGATCATTTTTTTTTCTTGATAACCATTTAGTCCGGCATAAGTGTTCTAAAATTCTCTATCATAGCTGCAATTTGCCATTACAGTTGGAAATGTCAAAGACCTGGACATCTGGCTGAAGATTGTTTGGCGATGACATCTAATTGTCAACCTCGTTCTTCTCCTGGAATATGTAACCAGGTATTCTTGTAATTCTATGTTAGTGAAATTTTCATGATTGATTAGCCATAATTTACACCTACAATAATTATACTACACCTTTTATTATAATTCTCCTTTTTATCAGGTGGCTATAGTTCAAAATAAATCTCCTTTAATACCCAGAGATCTGCTTTAATTCCATTTGAGGTATCCATTTCTATAGATTTTTTTGGGTCATTTTTGTGCAGTAGTATTTTTTTGTCCATTAATGATAGAGCTGGCAAGGTCCTTAATTCCTCCATATAGGTGAAAAACAAGTGAACTTGATTTTTGTGCTGTAGCAGGCTACTTACGAACTATAGTAGGCACACTGCTGTTGATTAATCTTTCAATTAGGCATCATGAAGCATCATATTCTTGCATCAAGTGGTTTACTGCTGACTGCTGAGCTTATTTATGTTTTGATATTTTTTTAATTATCTTCTAAGCAGTTTGTTAGTACACGGATTACTGATGCAATTGATGGATACGTGTCTATGTGCCTTGCTAGAGATAACAAAACTAAAATCCAAAGCATGCTTAGCTCTTGTTTTCTTATACTGCCATCTCTTTCTATCTGTAGATGCCACCAAATCGGAAAAAAATCATCTTCAAAGTGCAATGCGTGTAACTTGTCAGTAACTTTGGCCACATGCCACAACTGTACTAATGCCTTTTGTGACAGGTAAGCATAAATGCTTTTATGTGAATTTTTCAGCTGCTAGTTTTATTATTTTGTGATTTAAAATGATTTTACCTTCTTGGATCATTGGACCCTCTTGTTCTGATTTTATTGGATATGCTCTACAATTGTCCTTCTAGGATTTCTGGTCTTGACTTTTCTTTTTGTAATTCTTTCTCATGCCAAATTTGAGGAACTTTAGTGTGGGAATACTTTGACACAGATATAGTTTTATACTCTGTTGGTCAATG
This sequence comes from Ilex asprella, assembly GCA_023539305.1. Taxonomy (NCBI): domain Eukaryota; kingdom Viridiplantae; phylum Streptophyta; class Magnoliopsida; order Aquifoliales; family Aquifoliaceae; genus Ilex; species Ilex asprella. The sequence continues at coordinate 1,463 of JAHQCQ010041815.1, forward strand.
GTGGGAAAGGTGGTTACAATCTGCTAACATTTTAGTAAGAGACTGGAGCATGCAGGAAGGGGGGATTGCATGTGCTAGGAGAATTTGTTGGCACTTCAAGAGGCCTGGATATCTTCTTCTGTTAGCCAAAAAAGGAGATTTTTTTTTCTATTCCTATTTTGTTTTTAAATAGGAATAGTTGCATTGATATATGTGATCATTGATGGGTCTAGTTACGAAATATGTAACGACGATCGTTTTGGTTCTGTATTGATGTGGTTAACGGACAAGATTGTTAAAATATATAAAGTTTTGATTGTAAAACTCATGAACTTATAAAGTATAATTCACGTTTATAAAGTTACATATATAGCCCAAGTGGGAGATTGTTAGAGTAAAATTAAATATATGGGCTTATATATTAAATAAATGTGAATTATAGGCTATCAAATAAAGTTAGGCTAATTAAAATGATTAATTTAAGTTTTGGGGCCATAATTAATATATTATAAAGTGTGGACATTAATGTGTAGAGACAAGCGTAATTTCTATTTTTATGATGGGTTAAAATAGAAATTACGAACAGACGTGACTTCTTATAAACATATAAGATTGTTTATAAATAGGAGTCTGGTCCCCAGATCACATGATGATTTTCTATTTTTCCGATTCCCATTGTCATAGAGAAATATTAGACAGAAAACAAGTGTAGATCTGAAAGATCATAAAGCCTCAGACTCGAATATTAGATCATAAAACCTCAAACTCATATATTACGATATTTTGTTATGGATTTAGGTACGCTTCCGCAAATCCAATATTTTCATTCTTGATGATTTAATATGAATGTTTCTGTTTGTGTGATGGTTTTCACATAATGAAATTAATCTTACATTAGGATCTTACTTTCACATAATTATCCTTATTGTATGAATATGTTCTGAATCGGAGCACGTGAGTAATGGTAACATAAAATTTATAAAAATTCAAACAATGCCAGAATTATGTAAATACTACATGTGAAAACTTGGAAAGATTATTTTTATTTAACAAGTTTTAATAATACAAATGTTGATAATTAGAATACATATGAAGAGAAACCAATTACAACTTCTCAGATGGTCTCAGCCAGACCTCCTACTCAATACCAATATGCAACTCATCAGAACTTGAAGAAGTTGTAACATTATTCGATGAAGATGTGACGGTTGAGGGGTTTTGGTGTTGTAGTAAAGTGCGCCACTCATCAATGTAAGCCAATTGATCATGACTTAAACTGGGAAGTTCATGTTGTTGAAGAATTTTTATAATCTCTTCAGTTTTACCAAGAAGAAATGCTGCATCCCTGACACTCTCCTCCCTCTTCTCTATGGCAGTAGAATAGCATTTTGTAGTTATGAGACGCGGTAAATTGGTAAGGCAAGCACCCAATATATTTGCAATCATAACAGACAATTGCTCGAACAATTCCTCGTCAGTCTGGTCCTGTCTCTCTTCATAGCTCATCAGCATAGTATGACAGATTTTGTACATTGAATTAGCAGCTATCATTTTGTCACGCCAATTATCATGGTTCTCCATCAGACTTCCAGTCATGTTTCTCTTGAAATCCATGACGATTTGTTCAGCTGTACCAGCTAGGCTTTGAAGTGTGTCCTCAGAATTTTTTGAAGTGTGAGCTATTGTTCGAAGATCTTTGTCCATCCACTTGAGATAAAGTTCAACTTCAACCCATACAAAATCTGCTGAATTTTTAATGTTTAACAAATCACCTCTGGAGCACAGACTCTTCTCAATCAGACTAGCATGCAAAAAGCCTTCACGTACACCACGTAGCAATTGGCCCACCGTTTGATCGTCAATATTTGGAAGTGCAATGGCGATGCTTGTTAAGGTCACCACAGGCAAAGTCCAGCAATTAGGAAGTTCTTCACAATTAGTGTCATGAACGTTGTCATTATCGAATTCGGCTATCTCGTGGAAGTTGTTACATTTCCGTAAAAGCTCCATTAGATGTTTTGGTTGCTTCCTTCTACCCATCTGAATCACTTGATTCACCCCATGACATATATTATTCAAAAATCTACTGGGCAGTTTTTCCTCACCTTCAAGTTGCAAAACATAATTACTAAGATCCAACTTTGTACCGGGTTCAGGTTCTGAAATTTCGGGACTTGTTGAGACGCCAAATTCAGACATGAGTTTTTCTCCCAACCTCTTGCAGTAGTAGTAACACCGAAAGAATGGGCTTATAACGATAACGGAGATTAGCAGAATTGTTTTGCTCACTACTACAATTGCAATTTGAAAACCTATGCAACAGTTTAGAACAAGATATTTGGTGCCCTGCACAAGTTTTTTGAGTTTTTGGCCCCTAATTCGCAAGACTAAGGGTCTCCCTTTCCACTCTACCAGTCTTTGGATCCAGTATTTTTCCACTTTGAATATAGTTAAGTATCTGTTGCCATCTTTTTGTGAGCATTTGAAGCTGATGGCGATAAAATATCTGAATGTTGGGGCAACAGTACCCACTATAACCCCGATAATTTGAATCACAATAATGAATGGAATTGACCACCCATAACTCGAAGTATGTTCCCAATCAAAATTATTAACAAGTTTCATTCTGGCCATTGTGTGCATTAGAGTAAGAGCAATAGTCAACAGACAGATTGCTCCCGAAGCAACACAAATCACGGAACGTGCCATCACAAATTGGGGGCCACTAGTTTCTGCCATCACCCAATATTTTTCAACAACTACTTTCAGGTTTTGAATTGGAAGCTTTTCGATTTTCCCCAATTCTTCATCGGAAATTTTTTTGTATAATTCACCATATTTCAATTCTAAAGATTTTTTGGTCACCGGAATCGTCACAGCCGAGAAACACAATGTTACGAACAAAATAAACATGAAAATGGTAGTATAATTTTCCAAAAATGGGTGGACCCAAAGTAGGGTAGTATGTATTTGCATATAGATATTTGCAATGATGGTGATCACAAGAATACCCAAGGCAGTGATGTTCATGAAAATGGCTTTGTCATCCATGGATGCGAACGAGGTTAGAAAATTACCCATTACAGTAGTCATGAAAACATTGCTGGTTAACTTTGCAAGCTGGTCTAGATTTCCATCCATTGCAGAAGTAAGATCCACAGGCAGCTTCATTGCCACAGCTAATATTGTGAGGGAAGCAGCATTGACAGTGAAGAATTTGCTTGGGAACCAAAGCTTTTTGCGGCGGAAACCGTGGATGACATCTGCAGCCATTGCAAGGGTGCAAATTAGAGATGCTGCCGCAACATAGAGGCCGATCAAATGCATAGGTGCATCGTATTTTTTTTGCCACCATTCATTGGATTTGAGTTTGTCCCACTCATTGTAGCAGTAGAAGGAGTTGTTCGACAAGAAGAGGTCTGAGCAATACGAGTCCGTTTCCTCCGCCATTTGATAACTTGTGCTATTTTGTACACGGAATTAAGTGCAGTGGACACAAGTTCTACATATTTTCTTTCTGCAGGAGGATGCCAATGAAGGGTAGATATACATAGGTAGGATCTGGCAATGAAATGTGGTTACATTTCCAAGTCAATTACTTTTAGTCTTCTGCCATGGTCCCACTCCGAAGACCTTTTTTGCATATTCCATAGCATTCCTACGAAATAAAATTAATACTTTAGAGTATAATGTGAAAAATTTTATAGTTAAGAGTATAAAGTAAAATAAGAATAATAGTTCAAGGGGATAAAATATAATTTATCCATGAACATATAATAGAGATTAAGTTGAATTTTGCAAATGTATATTTTAACTAGTCTAAATAAAGTGCTTAATAAAACTTTATTTTTGGTGATTAGCTCTCTAAAATAGAGAGTTGAATAAAAATAAAGAGCCTATTGAAAATAATATTACCGGCAATTTACATCATTATAAACCGAGAAAATATTACCTACATTTACAATTCATTGCATCGGAGGTTTAGTTCGAAAATTAATCCCTCTAATATTCTCTACATTTACACCATTCAAATTAGGTTAGAGTATCTTAATTTATTGATGTAACAACGACATGGTCTAATAGTATTAATATAACTTTAATTATATCACTTAAGAAATTATATAAATAAATTAAGTCAAATTTTTAAGTTTTATAATAATCTTTTATTTCGGGGAGTAGTTATCCACAAAAGTCGTGTGGGTCACCCAAAGACTTTCATCGAAGCTGCATGGCAGAGAGACATCAAATGACCACATTCAAAATGGAGACTAGAATGGGTGCCTGAAGAAACTGAGGATGCATCTTTGTTCTATATTTGCTATAATCTATGGAGGATGTAAAGAGGGGGTTCAGTGGTTCGGAAAAGTTATTTTTGAGTCTCATGCCTTCACCTTTTTCATTTATTATTCTTTTTATAATGTTCATAGTCAATGGCTACAGGTGCAACAATCCAAGATCAATGGATACAAATCATAACATGCTATTTTTTTTTTTTTTTTGGGGGGTGAGTACTGAGCACCATGGCCTTCTCATATACGCGTATGAAGAGGTGTTACATTTTATAAGTCAAGCTACAATTTTTTTGGTATAATGAGTGAGTTGAAATGATCCTTTCTAACTAGACGTTGTTGAAAATTAATTCCTCTATTATTCCCTACATTTACACTATTCCAAATTCGGCTAGAGTAATATTATTTAATTTTAAAAAATTAATATAATTTGTTAACTTGATGATGTAGTAATGACATTGCTTAATAAAAAAAATGCAATTTAGACCTAATTTGGAGACCGATAGATCAGTAGTGGACTCCATCTAATATTGGAATTTACAATTAATTCAATAGTTGTATTGAAGTCACATCATTAAATCTCTAGCATTGGTCAATCCGATTATCTTTTGTGCGTTTTCCTTAGGAAAATAAGGACTTTAGCTCAATGATTCAAAATATTTTACTAAGAATAGCGGCAACCCAAGATTATTTGAGGCCTAAAGCCAACATTAAAAATGAGATTTTTTGTTTTTAATATTAAAAATTAATTATTTACTATTTAAAGAAATAGGAAATTTAATATTAATAGTTTTTATGTTTAAGTTTCGCTATCATATATTTCTTTATTGATAATATCACTAATTCACCTATTTTTTCTTGATAGTCCATCTTATGGAGGATTTTTATCAATTTTAATTTTTTTAAAATTTCTTTTGGTTTTAAACAATTATTATCTACTGACTTTAATAACAGAAGTTATTTAGGTGTGTAGATTCCTCCTGTCTCCCACTTGCTAAAAGGTTCTCCCTTTTGGTAGGCCTACCAAAAGGAAATCTTTTAACACGTGGTAGACAGGAGGAATAAAATAGACACTGAAATGGGTTAACTTTACATTTCCAAGTCAAAAGTCTTGGTCTTTCACCGACTCTTCCACTCATTGTCACTCAAAACAATTACAAATATATTTAGATAAATTGTTAATATGTTGGGCTGATTTTGCAACTATTTAAGCTATGAAGATTGTGTAAACTTTATTATATAATTAAATATTTGATTAATAATAAATCACTTATAGCTTAATTGTATATATACATTTTTAATGATGTTGATAGTGAAATTATATATCAAGTAACACTTTCAAAATAAAAAAGTTTATCGAAGTCAGTTGTATAAAATTAGCCTCATTTTTTGTATTTTTTTTTTGTTTATATACGCTATGTTCATTGATGTTTGATCTTTTAGAATTTAATAAATATCAAATATGACACAATTAATTTAAATATATTTTATTTTTATTCATCGTAGAGAAAAAATTAAACAAGGACACAAAATATATTTTATTTTTACACATATGTTATGATAGTCAAACAGTTATACCAAACAAGGACACAAAATGACAACATCATAGTCAATGCATCATTTAATTGTTTATATAAACTAAAACAGTAATGTTACGCTGACCAAATTTTAGAACTAAATTAAAAGTTCAAATGGCATGACAACATATTATTTGGAGTCTTTATTGAGGTCCAAATGACCTGACACCAAATAAAAAAGTTCAAGTCAAGTGTCATGTCATTGGGGGCTCTTAATTTTATCTCAAAATTTGGTCAGCGTAGTATTACTGAAACTAAAAAGTTATACCACTCATATTATCACATTGTTACACCACTTATATACACAAAAATGGGTGAACCAAAAAAATACATCAAATATATAACGTTGGTGTAACGTTGATATTCGATTATGTCGAAGTAAATAATAAAAATGAACTTAATAGAGTAAAAAAATTAACAAGACACTTCCTCTCAAATAAGTCTAAAAAAAAATGTATCCACACCAAAAAATAGGAAATTTAGTTTACAAAGTTGAAAATTTTGTCCACATTTTAGTACTTATAGGAAAAAATTCACTCGGAAACTTGTTTGATTTTATGTTCATTTTGTATTAAAATGTGTAAAACACCCCTAAAATCTCTCTTCCCTTAGATAAAAAATCGACAAAGCAAATTAGGAAAACCAAAATTATAGAAACTTTAAATACGGAAGTTAATGTTCATTTGAAATTTAAAATACAAATGCCATAAAAATATATTTAGAAACTAAAACTCCTAAATTTTTGAGCTCTCATATTTGAACTCTCTCTCTCTCTCTCTCTCTCTCATATCTATCTATCTATATATACACACAAACATAACCAAATTTAAATTAAATCAAATTTAAAATTCTTTAATTTTAAATCTTTCCTAGATTACGACCATTTTCTCTCTCATATTATACCTATACAATAAAGTAGAGCTATTTTTGTACCATAGGCAAAAAGTGGCTCAAATTATTTCAAGATAAAACACATGGTTATGTGACGGACAAAAATATCTCAAGCTATTTTAAGCTACTTACGGTTTGGATCATTTAAAAAATTTTGATCCAACTGACCAAAATGAACCCTACTAATGTTTTCTTACCTAAAAGTTTCCATTTTCGCTTATCCTTAATCATGCCCTTAATCTCGCCTTCAATCACACCCTAATTTGTCAATTTTCTTTCATCCAAATCTTCTGTCTATCTCCCCATATTTCATTCCAAAATGGAGAGCCTCCTTTCTCTCTCTCTCTCTCTCTAATTCTGAAAAATATGGCCAATTTATCCTTATGCATTTAAAAAGTTGTTTTTTAAGCGCGACTCTTTCGATCTTCATCTAGGTTTTATTTTAATATTTTTGCACCTAATTTTTTTTTTCATTTTGGTGAATTATATACATTGGTTGAAGAACGCGACTTGTTGTCAAAAGGTGTAACTCATGATGTAATATTTATAGTTTGCATCTTTGGAGACATGCCAATACCAAATTCATCAGCAATATGTTCTCGTGAAACGTCCTCCTGTATAAACTTATAGTAACTTGAGTCTGTTAAGGAAATTTATTTGGTGATAAGTCCATTTTTTATCTTATTAATAAATATTTAAGTGCACTATTTTTTTAAATCCCAAAAATACTCTTAACAATGTTGTTGTGCTCAATTATAGAAATCTTAAAGACCTTGAAAATAGTTTTAAATTAATTTTTTAAATTAGAAATTATTATCTCTTAATTTACTCCTAAATTGAAATTAAAATTTGTATTTTCTCTAGTGACGCAGCATTCATAGTGAAGAATTTGAACGGAAACCAAAGTTTTTTGCGGAGGAAGCCGTGGATGACATCTGCAGCCATTGCAATTTGCAAAGGAGCAGACTAGAGACGCTGCTGCAACGTACATGCCGATCCATGGCATGGGTGAATCGAAGAGGTCTTGCCTCCTGTCTTGGCAAGGAATATACTCCATTTTCCTCCACCCAATTTGATAGCGTATGCTGTTGAATCTGTGGTGGTTGTAACTTGTAAAGAGTCTTGGATTTTTGCTCTCTCTCTCTCCCTCCCTCCCTCCCTCCTAACTTAGATACCGAATGAACTGTGGTGGGCACAACTTCAGCTATCTTTTTTCTTCTGGAGGCTAGGGAGGGATGAAAATGAATGGTGGATAGAGGTGCCCCAAGTAAGTCCCACGACGAGTTTATGTCAGGTTTTAGCAGGTTTTCGTTAAAAACACTCCATCGATATTTGATTAGTTTATTAATTCATATAATATCGAATTCGTATCATGCACAATTTATGTATAAATGAGTCATATTGTATATCTTCTTTATTAGTTTTACCTATAGTTAATTTGTTTATTAATTGCGTTGTATCGGGTCTACTTATTTACAAGACGTGTGACTTAAAGATGACTTAAATTCTCTAATTTTATATCGTGTTCGTATCATATTAGACCTAGTGAACCAACATGGGCACATGGTTGAATTGCTCCAAATGTTTGACATGGGTGCATAATATTGCTGATATGGTACAACCATGTAATAAGAAAAAAAATTAAAAAAATAAAATATGACCCACTTTCTGTCATGGAGGTGGTTATGGATGACATGACTGAGTGATTATGAGTTTTAGTTGAGTCCATTTGCTGATTTGTTTATCTATTAGTGAACAGTTACATCACATGATAAAACTAACATGGTGTAATTACACCCAATATTTTTTCCAAATACGCAAATTGCAAAATGAAAAAGACTTTGTCACTCTCTGATTTTGATTACAATTGGATTATTCTTAATATGATTCCATTACACCTTCATCCAACATCTATTACAGATCGATCATTCGAGAGTTTGGTTTATCCATTACTTGCGTGGTTGAATTGAACGGTTGGGTTTGGCAACAATGATTAACCAGTTTTTGGTGCGAGTGCTCTAGAATTTAAAACAATTTAAGTTGTATTTTTTCATCTGTATGTTTTGTTGATAGTGATTTTATTTGTCACGATCAAATTTTTTTTTTTTTTTGAAATTCTATGTTTTGGTTTATTTTATGTTTTGGTGACATTCTGTAGTTTATATATTATGCTCAAATGATGTTCAATAAAATGAATTAATTAAAATTCAATTACTGATACATAAAATTTACATGATGACAATCGACAATAACAATGAAAATTCATTATTACATTAACTATTTAGATCCGTGGAGTTTTGAATAGTGATACTATTGTTGTATCATTATTATTGTAACTGTATTACTGTGTCTCACTGGCTATGTTATTATCATGGTCCATTTCGTAATATCGCTAATCAATTCAATTCATTAAGGATAAAATAATAATTGCGATTATAGTTGTCCATGATGACTCAAAAGAATAATGCATAATAGTGATAATAATAATTCACCATCGTTGTACTGTTACTGCGTCCCAAAACATACATGCATGGATCAATTGACCTAAAAGTCAACAATTAACCAAAAAGTGTAACCCCCTAGTTCTAGGGCTAGATATCTGCCCAATGCCTCAAGTATTGGGCCGGACCGTACCGGCCTAAACTAAAGCAGGATTTCGGCACGTTTCTGGGCTCATTTGGACGTACTTCTGCTTTCATGGGCCTACCACCAAATGGAGCCCCATTTGTCCATTGAACAATGAACAGAGTCGTTCCCTATTCACACTGGGTTTGGTTAACCACCAGAGGAGAGAGAGAGAGAGAGAATGGGGACGAGAACGAACTTGTACAAAAACCCTTCTTATACATATAACAAAGACTTCAATCTCAACTCTGTCCTTCAAAACCTTAGAGGTACAATTCAATCTCTCTTTCTCCATACTCTACTCTTTTAACTGCTTATTTTTTTCATTCAATTGTCCCTATTTCCAGCTTACAATGTTGCCACCGGTAATGCTCCTCCGATCGAACAACCAGACTCCGGCGACGACAAAACCGTACATCATAAAACCCGTCCAAAATGGAGGCCACCGTTGAATCGCAATGGTGAAAACGAAGAGAACGATGGGCCAATGTCTCACCAGGATTACATTGACAAGAGGAGGTAAATTTGAATTTTATCTCATCTTCTACATTCATTGTTTAAATGTACAATTTCTAGCTGCAATTGTTAAAAACTGGTCTATATGTGTTCGATTTGTTTGTTCTGGTTAATTAATTTTAGCTGATTGCCTTTTTTTTTTATTATTATTGGAAACTCATTGTTTTTAACTTCATTTGGTATTTTTGTGGTCAGGATGGAAGTTAGTTCATCTCGGGCTAATCAGGAATTGACTGCAGATGTGTTGGTAATCACAATTGATTATTAAAAATTTCTTGGAAATTGATTTTCTCGCTTTGAATTGATGTCATTTGTTTTGTTATCTTTCAGGAAACTTCAGGGGCGGGTATACATTTGGTTGAGTATGGCAGTAAGTTCTTGTGTGCCTCGGCTGGAATTTTTATGTAATAGCACCTACATGACTAAAAAACCTTAGATCCTGGTATTTTGTTAGGCGATGTTACTTAAAGGAGTTTTACTTGATCTTTAGTGGTGTAAATTGTAATTAGGGTTCAGTTTTTCAGATGGTGAAGAAGTGATATTTAAGCAGTAGATATAGCTGATAATTTACTCATCCTTTTACTAACCAAGGAGTTTATTTATATTTTCAATCTTTATGGAAGAAAAAGATATAAAAGCCTAACCAACCTCAACTCTCCTCTGTACCCTGTGTTTATATGTATATATAAATACACACCCACACACACACACATATCTATAACATAGCTATATACATATATATTTGATTAGTAAATTAAGTTATACGCATGCGAACTTTTTTTTTTAATAACGAGAGCATGGAGGTTGATTCCACCTTGGTCTCTATCTAAAAAAGTAGATATATCCTTGTAGCCTTAAAATAATTACAAGAGATTAGAGAATGGTGACTGTGTGTTACCTGTAACAGTATGCATCTATATTTAAGAAGTAATGTTGCATCTATGTTTTAAAGGTACCATTATATTTAACTCTCTTTTCTTTGGACCAGCTGACCTGATGTGTTGTCTAATTTCTGTAGACAACTAGGGCTGCCATTTACTGAAGTATCTCAATGCTCTACTCTTCATATCTTTGTTTCTCCTCCTTTCTCATTTGTATTCTTTTAGTAATGACTGATGAATTTTGGTTTTATGGTAAATGTTTTCGAGCTATTGTGCCTTCTCCCCCAGCTCCTTCTGCCAAGTATGACTAGCATAGTGTATGTGCAAGTGTGAAGCATTTACATTAAGGAGGATGGGTTTTGGATACATGCTCATATTAAAATTTATGTCCATGAAAACTCAGGTAATACAGATACTACCTCAGAATGTGAAGAAAGGCAGGACCCCTCTAATAATTATAGTTCGCTCCTGGATAATTGTGAAGAAAGGCAGTATCCTCCTAATTCTGGTTTGTGTTTAGATGCCTATTTTTTCAATCACTTTATCATTTTGTGCTTAGTAATGAATAGTCACTGTTATCTTTATGTATTCCTACAAATCTTACCAGCTGTTAAAGAGGAATTTTGAGTATCACTACTAGAGTAATTAACTGAGCCAACTGTCTAACACTACTGAAGTTGTTTCATTCTGCCCATATTAGATGCATTTTTCATCACTGGTGATAGGGGAGCTTTGGATTTCCAAAAAGAGGATACGCAACATGATCCCGAGCATGCCCAAAGGCTAGCTTTGGTATATCTGCTGACTTTAAGAAGACAAGGACAACATAATAAGACATCGATACCAGACATTGCTTGTAAACTCTTGCATGTCGTGGTTGAGGGACAGCACATGAACCCTATTTATTTGAGCTCTTTTTTTTTTGGTATAAGAGACAGGGGTATCTTTGTCATATTTAGCTCAGACTTCTTTGCTCGGGCAATCTTAGTTGAAATATGCCAAGTTCTTGTTACTAATTGTTCATTTATATAACTCGTATGGCAGGTTCAGCTTGGGTTTAAAGCCTACAGGCTTGATTAATGTTGGACTAGTGCATAATAATTCTTGATACTACCTAGTATTATTTCTATGGCTTGGTTGAGAACATCTACATGAATTTTATCGTTCATTGACTATAATACAAGCCCAACATTAATCAAGCCCGTAGGCTTTAAATCCAAGCTGAACCTGCCAATAGCATGTGGGTCTCTGATTTGGGCCAGAGATTGCAATGACAAGAATCTTGTTTGAAGCTTAGGTGATAAAAGATTAGTTTAGTGAATATAGGCTATATTGTGGCGTCATTTTATTCCTCTATTTTGGTAGCTGGCAGGCACTTGAATATATGCCATCGTTTACCTGATTTGCTTGATTAAATTCTCTCAGGTTTCACAAGTAAAGCTGATCAAGTTAAGACCAGAAGTGAGCAGCGGTTTCCATTTCCAGGAGATCCTGTGTGTGTGGTGTGTGGGAAATATGGAGAATACATCTGCAATGAGGTGGCTAACTGAGCTATATGCCTCTATATATAATCATTTTTTATTCTTGTACCCACCTAGTAACCTTGTATGTTGTATTTTGTTTATAGACTGAAGATGATATCTGTAGCATGGATTGCAAAGCAGAGCTACTGGAGAACCTCAAACTACTCAAGGTTTCTATAATTTTGGTTCAGTGTTAAGAACATCTCACTTCTGTTCTTTTTTCTGAATCCTAATTCCTAACCATTTCACTGATTATGTTTTTAGGGGTCCTTAAGCAGCCAAATCCTAGTTGAATCATCTTCTGA
>JAHQCQ010041816.1:0-14029 GCA_023539305.1 Ilex asprella
ATTTTTATTAATTTATATAGTTCTAATTTGATGGATGCATCATGTCAGCAGGGGCAAGCCAATATAGGGCTTCCCGTGTCTTTCCATTCCCCCCGCCCCAACCCCTGAATTTTTTAGCCCCTTCCATTTCCTCATTTGATCAAGGAGACCCGTTCTATAAGTTAGTGGGGCCTTAACTTTTTGATATTAGCATAATGAATCTCTTTGTATTTATGACATGATTATTGGTCCATCAGTAATTGGTTAAAGTGATAATGTTGTGTCAAAGATGATTTGTGATACTGCTTAGCATGATGGCCCGTATGTATATGCTTAAAAATATCCTCTAGGACGTCCATATTAAAGTACTTGCATCATTTTTAAATATGTACCATTTCACAAACACAGATTTCTTGCCTCTACCCATGCCCGTAGACCACCCTTCCTTATCTGTCATTTATCTCCCTGTGCAGCCTCCTTTGACCCTATGCCTATCTCTACTGCAAATTTTTGTATTCCCCAGAAATACAAAAATGGGAAGATATCACGTTCCAACCCCATCCCCCATCTCTTCTACAGAAAACCACCATATCCAACTCACCCCAAGAATCTAAACTATGCATGTTTTTTCCATCATTTAACACTGGGATTGTAAATAGCAATATAAATCAACTTGCAACACTCTCGAGAGTGTTTTTTATGAAATTAGTCTTTCCCCTGGCCTTCAGAGATGTGAACAGCCAGCGGCGGAAGGAGGGGGGCTGGGGGGCCAATTGCCCCCACTGAGATTTTTGAAAATTTTTGGGGCTAGTTTAAAATTACAAGAAAATTAAAAATTTTCAATACTTGCCCCCACTAAATTTTTTTAAAGTTCATTAGACTTAATCTCACAATTCTTTCTTTCCTCTCTAGCTATTTCTCGTCTTTCTATAATGACACTAAGTTACCAAACTCATCCTCCTCTAAATTCGATTATCTAGATATAGATTGATATGTTTAATTGATTATCTAAGTTTGAATATGCTATTATATTTCAAGAATTTAGATTTGAATATACCAAAATTTGACCTAATTGTGAATCGTTTTGATTTATAAAAACACAAGCACACGTGTATATATAAGATTTAGTTTTATATCAAAATTTTTAATATTTAATAGATATGGATATGAATTGTAAAGACATATCTGATGGATACTCGGATCATATTCAAAATGGAGTTTTCAAATTGAACTTGGATTCGAATCACTCAAGATTTGATGGTTAATATGTCTATTTATAGCTTGTTTATGGAATGATTTGTCAAAATAATCTTCAATGTGGAAATTATTCTAATACTAGTACTTTCTATAAAATAACTTTCATATAACTTTTCTTAATTAGTTCTATCTTTTTAAGTGTAATTTATGTGTGAAAAACTTTTAAAGCAACAAAGCGAAAAATTATCATGAAGAATTACTTTATAAAGAGTGTAAATGGCAAAACACTTATATTTCTAAGACACAATAAATTTTGATGAATGTTCTTCAATCATTCTCCACAACTTGATTATTGCCCCCACTGGAAATGAACTCTGGCTCTGTCCCGGTGAACAGCCACCCTTCTCTTGGATCTTTGTGCCCATCCATCCAAGACAACCTTATCCTTCAAGAAGGACCCCAAGTATGGAATGGGGAGATCACTAACATTGCTACGGACATTAACTTTCGTGTTTTCATTTTCTCTGCCTTCTGAACTAGAACAAAGTAACCATTGCTTCAGTTCACTATAAGACTAGATACTGCTTTAGGCATAACAACATGCTTTGAGGCTTCTGAGGATAACGTCATCCCCAGGGGCTGCCCGAAAATAATTGGTGCCTGAGGCAATATTATTTGACGAGGCCCTATTAATATAAATAGATGAATATTAATGATATTAACTAGTTATAAAACATTTAAAATGTATTATTCCATTTTTTTTTCTTTTTTTGGCTTTTTGAGTTATAAATACTAATGTTCAAGTTTTCTGTAATAAATCATTTTTAATAGATAATATGGCGGATCCATTCAGCTTTTCTGTGACAGTCGATTGTAAAGAAGATTTCATCAAATTAAGTTCGGAAAAGCATCTTTATGTAGGGAAAACTATTACCGCTATTGTCAATAATACTATTATATAAGCAATACATGTATTTGAAAAATAATCTTATCTTTTTATAAAAGTTGGTTCTTCAATTGAAGTTTTAGTTTATATTTGTAAGACTATGATATTTTATATGCTAATTTTTATATATATATTTGTTTATTTCTCTCTATATGTGTATATATAAATTTTCCATGTTTAGATTCATGTTTTTGAGTAGACGCCATTCCTAACCCCAAAAAAAAAGAGTAGACGCCATTGAAAAATATCTGCAAATGAACCATTATAATAACTGGATTTGTTAAGATTAAATTAAATTCAAATATAAAGTTTATGAACAATATGATATAGCATTTGAGCACAGAATTTTAGGTGGTCTTGTTTTGTGTTTATGACAGTTAGAATAGGATTTTGGAAGGGAAAACAGCGCCCCCTCCCCTCACCTCTCCTTTTTGTCTTTTTCTTTATTTTTGGGGGGGGAGGGGGGTGTTGTTGTTCTTGAATGTTAGCATTCATATTTCCTTCTTTACCTTTAAAACAAACTAATGAGGCTGTCAACCATTAAAGGTAAACTACAAAGTGTTCTTGGTCCACCATTTCAAGTGGGCCTTCGTCTAATCCTGATAAACTTTCTATGCTAATAGTTTTCACATTTTAGGTCTGTTATTGTGGCATCTCATCCGAATTACAGAGGTCTACATTGGGCTGTAGTCTGGGTTCTTGGGGCCCTAAAAATAGATTAAAATCTGTGAGGTCGAGGCAGCAATCTAAATGGCCTTGGCTTAGGACCAGCCCTGGTCGTCCTCAAAAAGCGAATGAAATATATAACGACCCTTCTTGCGACTCAGCAGCAATCCTTTGTGTGACCAATTCAAACTCCTTTGCAATAGATGACTCATGGCTCATGAGAATGAAGATGAGAACTTTGTCCAGCTTTGGTTGGTTCATATATGCTTAGTAATGTCTTGCTGGCTTTCTTCGTGGTAACTGGTAAAAGGGAATAGTTGGGACTGACTATATCCTTTCCTGCTGTTGGTTCAAAGTTACTTTTCTATGCAACTGTATCTCGTTACAAATTTTAAATGACATGTGGATACAGGTAGCACTTCCTTGTTGCTTAGTTCAGGAAAAGTTAAACTTAGATTACATGTTCCTTGTACTTTCTTGTCCTGGGCTGACTAGCTTCGTACATTCCTGGTGAAGAATTTTGTATTTTTAAATATTATAGCATTGTACACTTCCATTCTTGGAGGCACCATCTACTGTCGATATCATATTCATTTTGTTTTTTCCAAATCATCCTATAGCCTACGTACTGGGGGCCTAATTGTGGCATAACAATCCTTATTATTGTGACAATACCTTCCTTTTATAAATGCTTCCGCAATATTTTCTTTTTGCTTAGCTCAGATTATGGCTTTTGCAATCTAAAATTGCAAATCTTAGTGCAACAGATAGAAGGTTAAACAGTTCTGGCATGCTGGTAGACCTTAGTTTATCAGTAGAGTAACAAAAAGTTTTTTGATTGATTTTGCAGATGAAAGAATTTTTCTCGGGGGACAGGATCCTGGCCAAAAAGCCACCATACTATCAAACTGGCGAGGTACCCGACATGTGGTTTTCTACAGAACTTGTCTGGGCGATAAGGGGTGCAGACTTTACGGTGTCACCAGTTCACCATGCTGCAATTGGTTTAGTTCATCCATCTCGTGGCATCTCAATCCGATTTCCCCGATTCATTCGTTCTGTATCAGATAGAAAGCCAGAAGAATGTAGCGCATCGACAGACATAGCTGAAATGTTTCATTCCCAAACTCGAAAGATGAATGTGAGCGTTGGAAATTGATATGTAGCTGCCCATTGAACCCTGAGGAACAAAGTATCTATCTGTATCTCTTTTTTTGACAAAAACATGAAAATATCAAAGCAATGGATCATAAAAACTCTTCTCTTTGCCCATTCTTGAATTTTACATTTGGAAGTTTAGCTTACTTTTTCTTCTTACTAAATAATAATTAGCACACATCATATACCTAGAAGTCGTATCCAAAACGGTGGCAAGTATTTTATGTATTCCTTTATATGTTTTGGGTTCGAGTTTGGAATTAGTCTTTTCAAAGTGAAGGGAAGATTGTTCATCATTGATCCTTTATGGAACCTTTTATATAACATTTTTATAAATATCAGTCTTGTTAATTTAATGAGTACCATTGTCATTGAGTTAATAATTTAGCTGTACACCTCTATATTAGTTAGGGCCCTTTAATTCAATAATTATGATGAATTACGTCAATAAATTAGTTCAATAATATATATATATATATATATACTATTATTGGACAACACTGTGATACCAAAAAAAAAAATTTGGGTATCATTCCTCAAAGTAATTTTGCATCTTTGATCTTTTTTTGATCTATTCTTAACCATTAGTTATAAAAAAAAAAATTATAGTAAAATTTTTTTAAAAAGACAAGGTACCAAAAGTTAGTTCCTAGTACTTTAGTTGAACCCACTATTATTGGGTATTTTTTATTAAAATACTGTCATTTTTAAACAAAAAATATTAATCTACTGCACTTTTAAACTTATTTATTGATTTTATTACAGTTTTTGAAAGCAGAATTGTTAATTCCGCTTTCAACACGATTCAACATGAAAGTGGAATCAACAATTCCATTGATACAACAAAAAAGAAAAAAAATATTTTTGTAAGTACTAAAAGCGTTCTTGTTGATTCTGTTTTCATGGTGAAAGTGAAATTATTAATTTTGTTTTTAAAAACTGTAGTAGATCGATAAATAAGTTTAAAAGTCTAATAAATTAATATTTTTGTTTAAAAATGACAGTATTTTAATAATAAATTCTTATTATTGGTTAGAACTTGATTGCAGTATCCAAAATTAAATTTTAGTTTTATACTTTCAATTTTTATTACTTTAATGAATATTTTTATAAATTTTGTGAATCGTTTTATAATAAAAAAATTTATCACAAAAGTGATAAAAACAATTATCAGAACAGTATTTTTTATGGTGCGGAATTTTTTAATTTATTTTTTAGTACAGTAACAACTACAATTGGTTATTGCCTGCTTGTTTGGTCCGTTGTCGTACCGACCAAAAGACACAAGAAAAACTCCCGCCAAATTTGAAAACCGGCTATTTCCGGTTAGCACGACACAGCCGGTCATCACTAGAAATATAGGGGAGACAAATTACAAGCAACATTTCCATAGCTCCTAACAAAATATTTTGTTCCTTTGTCTACGATCATAATTCAAGTCCCTCTTTTGCTTCTTTCTTCTTAATCTTCTTCTTCTTCTTTGTAATCTTCGATTCTTGTTTCTAGGGTTTCCAGAGTTCGATGAAGAGTTCGAAGCCTAATGTTTGGATCGAACCTTACATGAACGAGTCCAATACAGAGGTTTCTTTAGGTTTGGTACAATGAGTGCAGTGAACATTACGAACGTGGCGGTCCTGGACAATCCGGCGTCGTTTCTGGCCCCTTTCCAGTTCGAAATCTCGTACGAGTGTGTCACTCCTCTTAATGA
The DNA here is from genome assembly GCA_023539305.1 of Ilex asprella. NCBI lineage: Eukaryota > Viridiplantae > Streptophyta > Magnoliopsida > Aquifoliales > Aquifoliaceae > Ilex > Ilex asprella. Next base: position 5,655 of record JAHQCQ010041816.1, read on the forward strand.
CGGTACCCTTTCTTTGCTTTCATTTTCTTTGAATTTTAATGCTTTTGACTGAGTTAGGGCTTTGTAATTTCAAGTTTGACCACTATTCTATGGTTGATATTTAGCAAAAATGGTGAGGTTTATGATAAATTTCGATGGTCTGGTACTACATGTTTCGTGCATAATCCATTACAGCAACAAGAGCATGTAATCAAACATGACGAATTTTGGTTTTTTTGATTTAATTTTATGTAGTTTGTTCACAGATGGGATGGTGGTGGTTTTTTTAGGTTACCAAATAGAAAGTAGTGAATTTGCAGCAGTAGCCACAAGAAAGTGTAAGCTTTTCTGCATTGTTTCCCGCCTTTCTTGCAGATTAGGAGAACCTACATAACCAGTATGTACTTGTGTACAGAGAACTGCGATGGAAAGCCATTCATGGCTTGTTATTTTCTTTTCAAATTGAAAATGTGGGATAAGAATAAAAACTCTTGACATTGTTGTAAGCAACTAGATTTTGATGTCATTAATTTGCTAACTGAGTTAACTTATTGAGGGTTAGTTTGTTATGGCCAAGTTTGACCAGTCTATTGCAGTTGAGTTTTCTGAGGACGACCACACCTTAATTTAGAATCTGCATCATGTTGACGTATCTTATATACTTCCATGATGTTTTATTATTACCTTTGTTATGTTCTTAAACTCAACTCAACAAAACCTTGCCTCACTATTTTTGGGTTTCAACGGAGTTATCTTATCTTCTTTGGTATTTTATTTAAAGTTAATTTTGGTCTTTCTCTACCCAACATTTATCTTTATAGTATAGTGCATTGTATAATTCTATTTTTTCTGATCATAGAACATACATGAGGCGTACATGTTGAACCCCTCCACTGCGCACCAAAAGGGCACTGGACCCTAACCTGAAGTTGATGCCAAAAACAGTGAAATTGTGTTCTTCGGGTATTTTGGAAGTTGAAGGTTGGACCTGCGAGAATTCATGATTATCGTCATATAATTATCTAACAAGATCCCATATGTTCCCACCATATATTGTTCAGGACCCTACACTTTTGAACAAACAGGAATAAGCAAGGGGTGCCAATTTTTTTGTTGTTTATGTGAGGACTTGTAATGATCTAACAGGTCTTTTCACAAAAACTATCTAACAGTGTTTTTTTTTTTTTTTTGCATAAGTAAACGTTATCTTGATATACTATGCAAAAGTTAAAAGCCAATTACAGCACCAGGCAGGGTGCTCAAAAAACAGCAAAAGAGACAATCTGGTAGGAGCAGCGGTTGCTTGGCTAGTACTTCTGTAGATTGACTGATTGAGCTCATAAAATGTACAAGAAAAGTAACTTCCAAGCATCAGCTAATCAGCTAGCAGGAGATAGATGCCACATTTGAAGTGTGACATATTTGTGGGCAGAATCCTTAACCTCAAGAGTGATCAATCTATTCCTTCCCACATTAAGATCCCCTTCAGAATAGTTGCAGCTGCATTTCTCTTCCTCCAAAACTGTATAAACAGTAGCAGCTAGGCTTAGCTTCAGAATTTTCACATTTAGGGTATGTTTGGAGTAGGTATTAGGATTGACCGGATTGGACAACCCCATCCATCCCATACCAATTCAGCTGGAAAATACTTACCTTTCCACTCCCAAGAAGCATTAAGAATGAGAGACTGTGAGTGTTTGTATCAATTGTATGGTTAAAATTTTTTGTTCCACAAATTGTTTCTTTTTCCTTTTTTTTTTTGGTGTTCACTTTATAAAGGAACAACTCTTTATTTTCTTTTTTTTTCCCCAGACTAATTCATTTCCTCATTCAGTATATGCTAAGTTTTTAACGTAAACAAATATTTATTCCTCAGCTTGTAACCATTATGATATTTATGCAGACTTGGAATGGAAACTCATCTATGTTGGATCTGCTGAAGATGAAACTTATGATCAACTTTTAGAAAGTGTTCTTGTAGGGCCTGTCAATGTTGGAAACTATCGTTTTGTCTTGCAGGTAACCTTGTCAACTTCTTAGCCCGTGGTTTGATGTGATCTAATATTTTGATTATTTGTGGCATAAATTCTAACTTATTTTGGTTTTGTTGAGCCTTCTACCAGGCAGACCATCCAGATCCCTCAAAAATCCGTGAAGAAGATTTAATTGGTGTAACAGTGCTCTTGTTGACTTGCTCTTATCTGGGTCAGGAATTTGTCCGAGTGGGCTACTATGTCAACAATGATTATGATGATGAGAAGCTAAGAGAGGAACCTCCCCAAAAGGTCTTGATTGATAGGGTCCAAAGAAATATATTAACTGATAAACCTAGGGTTACAAAGTTCCCCATCAATTTCCACCCTGAAAACAGTGAAAGTGGAGAACAAGGCCCCCCAGCTCCAGTTGATCATCCAGCTGAAGTAGATGGACATGAAGAGCAGCTGATTTCTTCAACTGATCATCTTTCAGAGGATGAAGGACCTTAAAAGTCAGTGATGTCACTTAACTTCCCAGTAGATATATAGCAACCTTTTTCTAGGTCACGTCAATGTTGGAATTTCAAAAAATCTTGACCACAGAACCATGTTTTAGCTTTTTACAGTCTAAGCAGATTTTCTGGATGATAGACGTACTGGGGCTGATTTGTCATTTTGATTTTGACTCTAGATTGGACTTCAGAGATTGTAACATAATGTTAGAGCTACAATTTGCGGTTTTGGAGTATTCCTCAAGAGTTTACCATCAGAATGTTAGCCTTGTGAAAAAGAAAAACTCTCGTGATTTTGTGGAATGCCAACAGGAGTTTCTTGCAATTTGTGTTTCCAGAGTCAACTAAGAACCCCCTGTTGCTCTGCACAAGCTTTCATCATCATGCTATCGAATGATCTGTTGATGAGAAGTAAGTTGGGGAGCTTCACGCCAAGATGCAATAATCAGCAGTTAAACGGCAATTTGGAGATGCTAAAATTGAAGCCATATGTAACATTGTTGAAGGTCCATTGCGAGAGCTGAAGCTATCACAGGCCGCTGACCACTGTTGTTTTATGGATTCATTGCTCATAAACGTACTATGTTCTTCAATGGCGCTTGAACTTTCTCTTTCTTCACCACAAACTCCTGGCACTGTTCTGCAACCAATTTTTTGCCCTGCTCTTTTCCTTTAGACCAGAATAGACAAGCATTTCATTTTTACTTCTCGGATATGGTCAGTGCATTTGTGTTCTTGCAAGATGTAGCTGGTTTATTTTTCAGGTGATGCTATATATGTAGTTTAAATCCTAATTTGTTCAGAATTAGCTTACCTTTAATCTTGATTAGATATTTCATACTTTTTAAGTGGATCTCTTTTTGTATAATTGGGAAACATTCCTGGAGCCAATAAAGTGCAGTTTTATTACCCGTTTCAATGTGGATATGCCAAGGGTAAAGTTGTTTTGTGACCTAAACGTTATAAGTTCAAGTTATTAAAATAGTCTTTCTACACGGCACCAAACGGCTTATACTTTACGTTTCCTTGATCCCGTAATAGAAAAAGTTTTTTGTAAAGAAATGTTCATGACATGGTAAGAATTTTTCACGAGAGACCTGGGCTAAGTTGTTCAAAATCATCCTTGGTGGGAAAAGTTTGTCTTTTATTTGCTATGATGCACTGGCAGCACATCCGGTGATTGATTGCTAATAATATTGTCAGTAAAATTGAAATATTTGAATACATGTTTCTAATCTCTACGTAGAATTCAACAATATCTTAATCGAGTATCTTTTACGGAGTCCCTTACACAAATAAATGCTTATACATATCAGATTTTGATGCAATTTGAAAAAGAAGATTCCATTGCAGAGCCCATGGTCTCAAATAAGAGTGTTAATCCAGTCAAATTCTATGAGCTTGAACCCAAACTTATCAAGCTCATTTTTTTTTAAACGGACCTAAAAAATTGTTCAAATTCAACTTGTTTAAAAAATGAATCTGAATAACTTGAGTATTTTACATATAAACAAACCAAATTTTGCAAACTCGGGTAGAACTTTATAGGTTCATTTTTCTAAACAAGTTTAAAAAATTGTTCAAACTCAACTTGTTTAGAACACAAGTCGAACTTAAGCCGAATCATATCCGAGCAGAGCTCAAATAGCTCGTCTCAATTAACACCTCTAGTCTCAAATTCCGTGAACTACAAATATCCTGACATCAAGTTTCCCCAAAACCAATGATCCCTAAATATTGAGCAGAGACTTAAATTACAAATCATCTCTTCACACATGCCTAGCAAAAATAAGAGAAACAAACAAACATGCCCAAATAACCAAACCAACGTTTCAGGTTATCTATTTGAACATAGCAGCAAAAACAACTTGAAGTATATCCTCAGCCTTGTAACTTCAGAGAAATGAGCATGCCATATCTGTTTCATTGCTCGCTGATTCAAAAAAGAAACTCTAAACTCTCGATCCCAGAAGAGAGAACAGCCAGACTATCACACTCTTTAATTGTCGCCTCTGCGGCTCTTCTTGGCTGGGCCCATTTTCTGCAGTTCAAATGAAATAATAATTTTGACTTCAGATGATCTTGTACAAGAAAGATCTGCAATCACCATGTAAGCTTGATATATTACCTCGTTCTTTGACCTCTTCCTCGGTTTCTGCCACTTTTTGTGATTCCTCCTTGAATTAGATGTCTTCTGGTAAGACTAATGCAGTCATAAAGATATATTAGTTCAGTCATAGACACATCAGGCCTTAAAACTACTCAAACATAGTAGGCATCTCAACAGCGGATGAGCAAACCTGTGCAGTAGCTACAGTTTGAGCTTGCTTCTCTAGATGGGTCTCTCCCTCAACTTTCCCATCACTTCCGAGCATGACTTTAAGCCTCCCTTCATGCAGTAATTTTTCAGATCGTGCGTGTCTCTATTAAAAAAAAATAAAGTATGTTATTTAGGAGCAGTTATTGAGAGCTTATGTCCGAGTGAGACACACCCATTAAATAGTCTTAAATTCAAACAGTCTAAAGGAGAAAGGTTGAGGAAAAGTGTGCTCATGTCTTCCCTGAGGCAAGGGTGTTGTGGGGTTGTGTGGGGTGAAGGTTTAACCCTCCTACATGTGACAATGAACATTAGGCATATGCTACTCGCACACTAAAAGTTAGTTTTGTTCTGTGTTATTAGTAAGCAGTAAGTAGTAGTAGTAGTTTTAGCATTGGTTGCATTATTCCCATCTTATAACATCTGAAGCAGGATTTCATAGTCATGTCCATTCAACCATTGAGCATGAAGTAAGCAAGAACACTATAGCATGGTGGATAAACTGAGCGTTCGTACTTCTCTCGTTGGAGTTACTCAACAGCCCTATCCCCTCCAATAAACGTCCTCGCCCCTCTTTCTCTCAAGAGAGCAACCATCAAAATTAAGCTTAACCACCCAAAAAAGGAGGTTTTGTACTGAGAGGGACTTACTTTTATAAATATTGAAGAGAAACTACAGTACAATCTTTTTAGGTCAAAAATAGGTGGAATACATTCAAGTTTTGAAGAAACCTAAAATTCAAGGCAGAAGAGGTCAAAATCCCTCAAAAAAATTCAAATGCTGAGACTTATCTATGTCTTGAGCACGTCTGGTCATCAAAATCACCCATTTATCACCTCAAGGATCACTTTTAGAGACCTTAGGCTCTTCCAAACTAAACAATTTCCACAAGACTGATTTCCACCATGATGATAGCATGTCTAGGGCCACACCACACGAACCAAATCAAAATTCAAAAAAGAGAGGTATATTAATGCATGAAAAGGAGAAGAAGAAGAATTCTTAAACTATTTGAATCAACAATTAGAGTATTTGAAATTTCAAGGGCAATGGCACTATTGAATCTTTTTCTCAGAAGCAAGTCATTGGAACGAACTTTTCTATGAGCTACTGTCCATGCTAAGGTCTTGATTTTACAAGTACCTTAAGTTTCAAATCAAATTAGATGATGGAAAATCAGAAGTACATTCAATTATGGTCATTTGAACTAAAGAATTACCATCGAGGTCAAGACACAACACCTACACACTGGATACAACATAGACTAGCAGACGTCATCAAGATGTAAAAAACGCACCTGGTATTATACTGGTGGGTAACACTCTGATTTCATCTGCCTACAAATCACTTTAATTTCGGGAAACAATTATAAACTTCCACCCGCCGGAGAGGAGAAGTTAGTAACACAATGACAAATGGGCAACAGCAAGCCACAATCCCCAAATAAACAGGTTTACACCTCATTCTCCCTAAAAGATGTCCAACATGACGAGAAAAAGGAAAGTAAAAGAAAAATAGAAGAGTGTCCTGAAGAGAAACTTCCGAAGGACATAAATGACTCTCTGTCCACTGCATTAGCATACTGCCTAATGCCATGGATACCAATACCTTGATGACTGAACGCAAGAGCAAGTTTTGCTGTTTCAAAATTTGAAGTAAACTCCAAGAATGTACAAGATCCTAATAGTTTCCACACACCTTTTCAAGGATCAGATGCTTCTTTACTCATTTGATGCCAGAACCACTTGTATTCTAATCCCATAAGCTATCACATTTGTCTATCCTAATAGCCACAGTGGGAAACAAAACATGCATTGAATAAATTAGGGCATACTAGATAACTAGAAATGAAATGAGCCTCCCCTTCTATTCCACGGGATACCCCGTAAGTCAACTAGCAGGATTCTGTTGACATCTTTCTAGAGTTTCCGATAAATACCTAGTTTACCTTTTGATCCCCAAAGATTCCCCCATCCAAACCCAACCCTACACAGAATCAGAACCTGAATCCAATCCTAATCAAACCCAACCCAAGTACCCAACAATCAAATCCTAATCAAGCCCGATCCGCATCGATTTGCATCGTCACTTACCACCACTGATCTCCTTCCCATCTTTGTCTCTCTCCTCATTCATACATAGCCCTGCACCCACTAAGCTCCACTGAAAACATACCACCCATTGTGCACCACTGAATGCACACGAGATTGGTCCCATCAAAACACCCATTGAATCCATCATTTTCATCTCACATTTCAACCCAATAACATCATTTGGGTCTATCAAATCATGTGTGTGTGTGCAGATATGATGGAGAGAGAGACACACATCTTTCATTTTGCGGGTGTGCATTATTTGTGTTATAGTGTGTGTAGTAATTGTGGTCTATGAAGCACGAACACTATCAAGAAGGTGACGTATCCATGTCGGACACTGACACTCTTGAACACGTGTTCGATACTTTTTTATCCGTGTCCATAATTAAATGATAAATTTTTAATTTTGGACACGTGTCGGTCACTTCTTTGGTGACGTGTCATCTACTAAACAATAGATATATGTTGAAATGTGATTAACAAAACTTAAAAATTTTAGAACATATAATTACTAATACTAGACATGTTAAAGTTGTACTCTAAATATAACAATAAAAACAAAAGATGCATAAAAATTTTAAAAAGAGGAATTGAGAAAATGAGAGCAAGTATTTAAATTATATATTAGGTACACATTGTCTGCAAAAAAAAAAATTGATGATTATTGACTATAATAAGGATGTTTTAGTCTAAAAATTCATATAGATGACTAGACATTAGATTTACTTATCATAAAATACTGAATTTTTTATAAATTGTATATCATTATCACTATATTTGCAATAAATTATATAATATGATATATAAAATATAATTTTTTTTGTAGCGTTTTTCTACCGTGTCCGTGTCCTACTTTGTTGAGAAATGTCGTGTCAACGTGTCTATATCGTGTCGCATCCGTGTCCCGTATTCGTATCCATGCTTCTTAGATTGTGTGTGTGTGTGTGTGTGTGTGTAACGAGGTTGTGGTGGCTAGACAGGGCTGGGGATGGAAGCAGATCTGGTGGTAGAACGGATTTGGTAACAAGCAAAAGAAGAAGGGAAGATTGGGGTGGATTGGGCAGAGATAAGGCTGGTGGCGCCCTCTGAGTGTGTGTGTGTGTGTGTGTGTGTGTGTGAGAGAGAGAGAGAGAAATTTTGGGCAGCAAGATTAGGGTTATTAGGATAAGGGCTACTCGAGAATATTTCCATTTGGAAAAGAGCCAGTGATCTAACATTAATGGTCATCTTCGATATTTTTTGACAAGGGGTGTTAATATGATTTTAGAAACCACAAAGTGTCTACAATAAACCACAAGGGTTGTGAATGTAATGTTCCCCGAAACAATTAATAATTAAATGGTCAGAAAGGGGAGATGAAGAATGATAATCACATAGGCATTAATAATATAGAAGTATAGAACGCAATGCTTGGCCACAATAATTGTGGAAGAGGTTTCCGGTCAAAGACAATTGAGGACAAGGAATTTTTTTTCTTTTGGTTATGGTGTGAAAT
>JAHQCQ010041817.1:0-14028 GCA_023539305.1 Ilex asprella
ATAACACATACCAAACATGCCGTGTTTTCTTTCCCTCCAGTCAGCTATTGCATGGTGTGGACATGTGGGCCTGTCTCTGCCGCATGTGCTTGAGCTGTTACGATGTGTGAATGGTATGTGTTATTTGCCTCTTTGACCCAAAAAAATAAAATAAAATGAACGGAGTGTAATTTTCCCAAAAACAAAACAAAACACAAGTCCAAAATCAAAATTGAAAACATGATGTATTACCTAGTCGTATGCGACCACAGAACTTCTGCGTCAATACCGTCGACTTATTCAAATCTATGCCATTTGTCTGCTACCACAAGAACAGCTCTCTCTCTCTCTGTGATAAACATACACCTCTGCTCTGCTCTCTCTAGAACATCATTTTCATGGCGGAAATGAAAACAAGACTCACCATCGACCAAAAAAATGGCTACTGCGCACTAACCAAAACCTTCCAAAGCATGCGCCCACCCGTTCCATTACCTCCACTCACCCAACCACTCTCCATAACAGAGTACGTCCTCTCTCTCCTCCACTCCACCACCACCAATCCCGCCACCCCGTTCTTGATCGACGCCACCAACGGCAACCGTCTGTCATACTCCGACTTACTCCACCAAACAAAGACCTTCTCTTCCTCTCTCCAAACCCGATTCCCTTCTCTATCCAAAGGCCAAGTGGCGCTCATTGTCTCTCCTCCCTCTGTCCACGTCCCTGTCCTCTACTTCTCTCTCCTCTCCCTCGGCGTCACTGTCTCCCCCGCCAATCCTCTCTCCACCCAGGCCGAGTTAAATCATTTGCTCGAACTCACCAAACCCGTCATCGCCTTCACAACCTCCTCATTTTCTAACAAGTTTACTTCCCTTCCTCTCGGCACCATCGTCCTCGACTCCCCTGAATTTCTTTCCATGATGAAAACACCTCAAACCTATAAACCAAACCGAGTGGAAATTCACCAATCTGACTCAGCTGCAATTCTTTATTCATCTGGCACAACAGGACGAGTCAAAGGTGTCGAGTTAACTCATCGAAACTTAATAGCAGTGCTTGCAGGTTTATTCCACAATAGAAATCAAGATGAACAGGATTTGCATCCAGTGTCCCTATTTACTTTGCCGTTGTTTCATGTGTTTGGGTTTTTTATGATAATTAGGGCAGCGGCGTTGGGGGAGACTTGTGTTTTGTTGGAGAGGTTTGATTTCGAGAATATGCTGAAGGCGGTGGAGAAGTATAAGGTCACGTATATGCCGGTGTCGCCGCCGCTTGTGGTAGCGATGGCGAAGTCGGATTTGGTGGGGAAGTATGACCTCAGCTCGCTTCAGTTGCTAGGATGCGGCGGAGCGCCACTGGGGAAGGAAGTTTCCGAGCGATTCACGGCGAGATTTCCGCATGTTGAGATTGTGCAGGTACGGAGTGAGACTAAGCGCCGATTAAGAGCGTAGGGATTATTTTTTTATAAGAGTTAGATGATTGAAATTATCCTTTTTAATTGTGGCATTAGTGTTAGTAGTCTAATAGTATTTTTGCAAGACTTTTCTCGAGACCAAGAGTTCAAATCAATTCCCTCCTCTCCCTCCCCTCCCCCCCCCCCCAAAAAAAAAAGGTGTTAGTACTAGTAACTGGCTGCTTAGTGCCCAAAGGTGCCTTACCTACCCCAAACTGACATTGTGTTTCTTTATTGCGTGTGCTAAACATTCTCTTGTAATCCTTTTTGGGTGGGATAAATGAGGTTTGCATAAGGTCATAATGGAGGGCGGGCTTAATTTTGATTTGGATATCACGGTTTTCAATCAGGGAAGTAACCCTCCTTGTTAGGGTAATGATTGATCCTCCCTAGGTCCATAATGGCGGAGGATCGAGCACTAAGACGGCTTCTATAGTAAGTTTTGGAATAGTAGTTTTTTGGGATCCCCGTTGTGCAATTGTGATAAGGTTATGAGGGAACCTTGACTAGTTTGGTGACACTTTTGTTGTGATTATTGGTTTGTTGAATGGTCACTCTCACCCTTTATTAAGCTTGTATTATCCACATTTTTACGCAAAAGCAATTGGTTAGGTCACATAATAGTATCTTATGCTACACATAAGTTTCAATGCTTCACATGTAGCTATTTCATATTTGTATGCAAAGTTCTTATCCTGTCAGCGCCTTTTATGTCTGGGATGTGACTGTTGGGTCCCACGCACATGAATTATTTTCTATAATTTTGGTTGTTATTGTGACGGGTGAAATAAACAAAATTATTTCTGCAGAACCGCCCTTAGGATATGCATGGTCCCCTAGAGAATTAATTTTGTCCAAAATTTTCACTTGGCCAATTTTATTGACATGATGATATGCACATGATGTAGCATATGTATTTTGATGGTTCTGTTGGTCTTTCTTAATTTCTGAAAATCACTGAACTTAAATAAATAGTTACCCTTTCTAACATCTGAAAATCACCAAACTTAAATAAATAGTTATGTAACTGTCCATGAGTCAGATAATTTTATTTTATGGTCATCTATGAGTCAGATAATAGCATCTTGTGCTGTGCATAATACTCCCTTTGTTGGTTCTGATATACCTACTTCTTAGTTCTTACTGGGTGGATGTATTTCATGTGTGTGATGTGACCATTATGTCCCATTAAGCATGATTATCCCCTGCAAAGACTACAATATTTTTTTGGGGTAAATGCAAAGACTCCAATATTATTTTTGTCGATGTATGCAACTCAGATAACAGTCGAAACATTATGTGAAAATTAAGAACTAATCTTGAGATTTGTGTTGAATTGTTGTTGTTATATGATCTTTGGCTGACATTTTGATCAGAAGAAATCATTTGACCAGTAATACAGACAGATCCTTATGCATGCTTTGTGAAAACTTTTCAACATTTTTTTTTGGAAAGTGACTTGTTGAAAATGTCTACAAAAAATGAGGACCTTTACGACTAATTAGAAGTCTTCCTGGAATAAGTTTGAGTTATTTAATGTTCATGTGTGATTAGTTTCATGTCCATTTTCTTAATACTTGATAGGAAAGTTATTATGGGGTGATGCAAATTTTAATGTGCTAAATAAGTTTGTTCTCATCTGTTTTAGGGATATGGTATGACTGAGACTGGAGGGGGGGCAACAAGGATGATAGGGCCTGATGAGTCTAAGCAGTATGGGTCTACTGGCCGCCTAGCTGAGAACATGGAAGCCAAGGTAGTTGATCCTGTAACTGGGGAAGACTTACCTCCTGGACAGCAAGGGGAACTATGGTTAAGAGGGCCTTTGGTCATGAAAGGTGCTGCATATGTGCCAATGCTTTGATCATTATAGTTTTTGTAACAGCTGACTTCTGGCATGTGATTCCTTTGTGTTAGAATCAATAGATAAGCTGCAAAGAAATATATATCTGCTGATTTCTCATATTAATAATGCTTAGAAGTTTATTTTGCTTATTGTTTACACGATTTTCTGTCTATGCATCACTGCTTATCTCTTTCTGTAGCAAAATCATGTGCTTCGGGATTATTACCAAGGAATGATGTTGAAGGGTGATGCGGGAGAGATTATATCTTAGAGTTTGATGTTGCTCTACCAGTAGGAATTTAGTTATGTACTTGGATAATGATCTCTTTGGCTTTGCTGCATTTCGTTCCCCTATTCTAGTAATAACCTGTAAGATGCACTATCCATTGTTATGGAACACATATTTGAGCCACCTCTTGTAATGAAGGTCATTGGCCTTTCATCTGAAAATTCACTCTCCTGATTTTACCCTTGGCTGGGTCTTCATTAACATCATACATGAGTACACAGTCATGCAAAGAAGTAGTCTTGGTTTGTATCTTAGGAGGCATAGACAAAAATGGCAATTCATAATCAGTTTCTATGTAATGGAATTTATCTATCAGAGAGTTGCTGATTGAAAATGGAGCAAAATCAAGAATGGCTCTCGTGGAGAATTTAAAGATCCAGAATTTTATAATTGTCTCCTCTTCTTGTTCTTTACTTCTTAGTATCTCTGCTTTTGAGCATTAGATTATAACTCTAGCCTTTCGAATAACCTTATGATGATTCTAGTCTAAAGAAGGAGAATGGTGGGGGTAATGACAGGTTATGTTGGGGATGAGGAAGCAACTGCTTCAACCTTGGATTCAGAGGGCTGGTTAAAGACTGGTGATCTCTGTTATTTTGACTCAGAGGGGTTCCTTTACATCGTTGATAGGTTGAAAGAATTGATAAAATATAAGGCCTATCAGGTGATTATCCTTTGGAGTGTGACACAGTTTCTAACTTGTAATGAACTTCTTGTTGCAGCTATTGTTTCACTAACACTGAATTCTGCCATATTATGAAATTTGGGACATACGCAGGTTCCTCCGGCCGAGCTGGAACATTTACTTCAATCAGTTCCAGAAATTGCTGATGCAGCAGTTATACCGTATGTATCACATAGTCCATTTCAATTTATCTGCCAAATCAAAATAATGTGTGAACTTTTTTCTTGTGTTAGATATGTGAAAATCAAGTAATTGCTGAGAACAAGCAGTTGCTTGTGTGTAACCTGTAGAAAACTTAAGGGTATCATATGCAGACCTGTACACATCTTTGTTTGAGGATCTATAGACCTGAAATTTTCAACTTTTTTATGAGAATTATTAGCAATTCACCGGTGTTGTTCTCCAGATTTATATGAACTATGCAAAGAATTCAGGAAAATTCTAGTGAAATTTGCTATGCAAGATGTTGTACTTAGGATACAATGGATTGGGAGCTGTCATTGCTAGTAAAATCCTCTTTTTTAGATTGTCCTTGGTGCATAGTTGCAGCTGAGACTTTAAGTGATTGAACCCTCACTCATTTAAAATAAAAGAAGAGATGTTTAAATTATAGTGACCCTGCCTATTATTTCTGACAATTGCATGGTTGGTCATCATGGTTTTTGAAATTACATTGACTCCTATATGTTTCGGTTTGTATTTCACAGGGTACTCTTTCATTCAGGGACGGGTCATGATTTTATACTTTTTTTGGGGGGGGGTGACCTTATCACAAAAACTCACACAAACAAAAATTAAAATTTCTAATGTAACAAAATAATTTATTCGATATGAACAAAACTATGGACGCAAAAATAAGATTAACAAAAGAAATAGTTTTTAATACATACAAATCCAATTGTTTATCCAAGTGATGCACGACGTTCTTTACTATCACGAAATTCATCTATAATTTAATCCGTACTAAATTTTTTGACAATTTACTCCGACATCAATCAAATAAATTAATTAAATTGTTCACTCGAAGAAATGCAATAATATATCATATGTTCACAATCAAAAACAAAAATAAAATTTGGATACATAGTTGAAAATTTTATAACTAGATACAAACTTTAATCAAGAATATATGATAATCTATTCCTAAATATACTGAATAAATCAACATACTTTTTTCAAATTTAAAAAGATAGTCAATAGTAAGAATCAATAATAGTACTAACCAACTAATCAATGAAGGATAAAGCAGCGACCGAATTTGTTTAGATCTAATCAATGATTTTTTTTTTTATTGTGTGAAAGACTGATTTTTTTGCTTTGGACTTATAAGGCAACGATGCTTCTATTTTTTTTAAAAAAAGTTAGGGCTTGTGGTGAGAGAATAATAGAAGCTTAAAATAAATTGGAATGTGCTCTAATTTTATTGCCTTTCTGTTTATTAAGGACATATTTTTTTTATAGAATGAATAGGATAGGAGCAACTTTTACTGTGCCAATTAGAAAAGAATAAAAAAAATATTTTAATGCCTTTTTGTTGATTGGTTTAGCGACTTTCTCTTGTATGACCAAGTCTCATTGTCAAATAAAACTCCTTCAACAACTTTAATACCTACCTAGGGGTTATGGTGACAAAATTTGTCAACATCATTGCACTATTTTTAAAACTACCCATTTTACCCTAAAAAAACATAATTAAAATAACAAACAAAAACAATTTGCCAAAAGAAAATCAAACCTGATTAACCCCACTAGTTAATCCCTCACACCATTGCAACTCCTCATACTCTTGTTGCAACTCTTCTTTTCCCTTGAACCCATCCTATCCCCCTAACCTCAAACTCGTAAATCTACCTCCGTAACCACCCTGCCTTCCCTACAAAACCCACCTCCCCACCACCCCATGCCTTTTCTTCAACTGGCCTCCTTCCTTCATGAAGCTCACTTCCTCACCACCTATTAACAAAATGTTATTTAGAACGGTCTAATGGGTAAACTAAATAAGCAATGTTTTGGTTTTCTTCAGGCTCGACGTGGTAGCATAACCTTTTGTAATGATCAAGGTTGGTAACTCTCTTAGTCCACAAAGTTGTCCTTGTACCATTAGAAGATGCACCAGCTACCACAACCAAGCTCTTGCTTCTTTATGGGAAACTTATGTCTGAGGATTTACTCAGAATGCTGCCACCACATCCTCATACGCCCCCACCACCAGACCCTCGATTTAATTCATTAATTCAAACCCAATCCTACACAATTCATCAAACGTCCTAATTCAATATAAAATCAAATTGATTTTGATTTTGTTTTTTTATTTTGATTTTTGATTTCAATTTTTCATAGAAAATGTTTTTATTTTTTATTTTTGATCTTAAGAAGCGTGTGCATATATTTTTATGTCTGTGTGTTTGTGTAAGGGAAATGAGTGTGTTGGGTTCCAGGGGGACCAAGACGGGGAAGAAGAGGGGCAGGAAAATAATATGGATTGGGGTAGGGCTACTAGAGTTGGAAGTGAGGTGGCGGACTTACTTGTAAGAGCGGGAAGAAGATGGAGATGGATGTGTGTTTGGCAATAAGATCAAATATAGTCTATGAAGTAAAAGTGGTGTTGGAGTACTAGATTGTTAGATGCATAAATAAGATATCAGGGAAAAAAAATGGAAAAAAGACTTGTTACATCTGTTGATGGACAAAATCTGACATGGGGTATTTGTGTAATTTTAGAAATTACAAGATTATCTTGTGCAATTGCCAAATATCATAGGGGTCTTAGGGAAATTTTCCCAAAAACTAAGCAAGAAAATTAGCAAATGCATAATGCCTTATCATTATCTTTAGATTAACTATTCTATTTTATAAATTTTTTAAGCCTATTTTGTGATTTTTATGGCTTAAAACTACTATCATAAGAAAGTAGTCATTTTCAAGTTCATTTATGTGAAGACATCATGAAATCAACCCTCAAAATGGGAGTAAGGTCGACTATCACTTACCTCTCCCAAATCCCGCCATGGGCAGAAACCTTGTACATTGGAAAGACTATTCTTTAATTATAAATGAAACGAAACATTTGATTGTAGTGTCAACTTCTATTCTCCTTTTTCCTTTTTACATTTCTTGAGTTGAGATTTTTTCTTCAAATTTAGACAAGTATGTGAGTTCTCACCTTGTTATCTTCATCTTAATGTGCTGGTATTGTGGTCATTGGTCTCTTTTTATGTTAGCCATCTCTTTTGTACATCGTTGTTAGTTTCAGAACATTCAAAAACTATGTCCTTTGATTATTCACTGTCAACATAGGATTTTGGAACTCTTTCGGAAGATTTACAATCTGACCTTGGTACCAAGTTATATTTCTTCAATGTTCAGTTACCTATTCCCAAATGGAAGTGAGATTTCTAAGTTAGGTTCAATATTCTTCGTGTACTTGCACTGTGGTTTATAGTTCCTCAACCCCAATCACACTCACTTTCTAATGAGCTTCAACTGGTAGCCTCTTTAGGAAAGTTGATAGTTTACCTAGTAACAATTTGTTGAATAACCAACTATTCTAAAAACTTAAGTTGTTAGAGAGGGTGTAACATAAGTATTTATACTTCAACACGCCCCCTCACGTGTAGATTACTTTTTAGGTCTAACATGTTAAATTATTTTAATAACTAGAGTGGCATTGAGATTCGAACAAAAGATCTCTTGTTCTAATACCATGTTGAGCAACCATCTACTCTAAAAGATTAAGTTGTTAGAGACGATGCAACTTAAATACTTATACTTCAACAAGTTTCCAATATTTTATTTGACATCTGTTTGAAATTAGACTTACGATTTATGTTTACATAGAGAAAACATTTTTCTTTAGAAATTTAGGTTGGAATGTTTCACTTCTTTTGTGCACTGCAAAAGAAAGAAGTCATATGAGGGTGGACTATGGTGCATGAGGGTGGGCCTTGGCACAACGATAAGGTTGCTTCTTTGTCACCTAGGGTGCCAAGGGCTTGAGTCGTATAAATAACCTCTCCACATATGGAGGAAAGACTGTACACATCTAAGTCTCCCTAGACCCGATAGTGGCAGGAACCTTGTTCACTGTATCCCCCCTTTTTTAAAAGAAAGGAGTTATCTATGTCTTTGCTTTTATTGCTGCATATAGAACTTATTGGTTTCACTTCTGAATTTGGTACTTTTTAGGCCTTAGGAGTCATTTTCCTTCCATAAAAAAATGGGGTAATTCCAATGATAAAACTAAACTTAGGGAGATCAGGCTAATGCTTTTGGGTAGACTGGTCAGGTAGCAATTACAATGGAAAAGTTTTTATTCCATAGTTGATTATGTAAATTTCCTATGCAATGAAATTCAAAGTGATCTAAGTTACACTAAATCTCAAGCGACTGGTTGGGAAACCCAAGCACCAGGTCTGTAGGTAAGGCTGAATGACAGGTAGGTTTTATATTGGCCTTTAGTTGGTGAAGTCCTTTAAACCACTTTTTGAGATTACCATCTAAACAACGTATATTACTGTTTTATTCCAGTTTATTTGTGGTCTTTTGGTATATCAACTCTTGTTATCTTTCCTTTTGTGCAATGTGAAAGCAGATATCCTGATGAAGAAGCAGGGCAGATTCCTATGGCCTACATAGTGAGGAAACCGGGCAGCAATATCACTGATGCTCAAATTATGGATTTTATTGCAAAACAGGCATGCTTACTTCTAAATACCTATATAAACTTTGATTGAATATGTTAAAAGTATTAGTTGCATGCTGCTTTTTTAGTCACTATTGTGTGCTAGTCAATTTTGGCACTTTTTGATTTGTGACTCTGCAATGGTCCACATATCTTGGCTTTTGTGCCATTCAATAACATGTTGTCAGTGACCGAGAATATTGGATAGCGCAATGTCATCTACTTGCAAAATATGTGTTGCATTAGAAAAATATATGTTGCACACTGAAACTTGGCAATTAATATGTCTCACACTAAAAGTTGATGATTGCCATCTAAAATTTAATGCAACCTTTCTTCTCTGTCCCATGACCTGATTCAAGCTAACGAGTAAACAATTTAGATATCTAGGATCGATCATTAAAAATGATGGAGAGATTGGAGATGATGTAACTTATAGAATCAATACCGGTTGACTTAAGTGGAGGAAAGTCTTTGACATATTATATAATAAAAGGATACCAATCAAATTGAAATATAAGTGTTACCGAACAGTTATAAGGACAACAATGTTGTATGAGACAAAATGTTGGGCAACTAGGAAACAATATAGTGACAAAATGAGTATAACGGAAATGAGAATGTTGAGGTGGATATGTGGAAAAGATAGATGATAAGTATAGAGTAAATAAATTAAGATAGAATATGGAATGACTGTATTAAAGAAATGGTAGGAGTGTTCCAATTGAGGATAAGTTAAGAGAAAATAGATTAAGATGATTTGGTCATGTTCAACAGAGGCCAATAGAGGCACCAGTTCGAAAAAGTGAGAATTTCTCTTAATAATACTAGAAGTAAAAGTAGACCTAAATTAACATTGAACGAAATAAAAAGAAAAGATATGAAAATATTTAACTTAAATGAGCGTATAGCACATGATCGAAATGAATGGCGAAGACGGACTCATATAACCGACCCCAAATGATTGAGCCATAAGGGTTGGTTTGGTTTGGTTATGTGAATTTTTTATGGGTTATCATCATCGAATTGGTTTCACCTTTAAATATCTTATAGGAGGCACACAGTCAAACAAACATTCATATGTGAAGCACAAAATCTGGCTCCTCTTTCGATCAGTCCCTAATTTAATTTTCAAGGAAACTATCCCTTGGCAACTGCAATTTGTAAGAAACTGCAATAGAAATCAAACGCCCCAACAAAAGCTGAGAGAGTTTGTTAGTTTGGCTTACCACATGGTCAACAGTGGTGGCTACAATCTGATTTAGTGGCAATGAAGGAAATCCTTGCTCAATCTTCATGATTGCTGCAAGTCATCCAGCGTTTGGAGTCGCATTCTAAGCCAAGCAGTTGCCAACCTTCCTGATTAACTTAACTTATTGTCCAGTAGAACTGTCAGACAGAACCTTTCCATTTCCAAGTGGGGAAGTTCCCTCATGTCTCATCTTCTTGGTTGCCTTACGTATACTATGAAAACATTAATTTAGATGGATAAAGGGCCAATCCTTGATTATCACATGAGATTGTTTGAGCATTCAAAGCGGAAAGCTCAAGAACAAAATCAGGGATCATGTCCAGTCAAGCTGTCTAAAAGCGGAAAGCTCATTGTCTATTTATTGTAGCTTCAAGCTGTGATGGTAGTGTAACAGAAATCCTTGGTAATCTGGTGCAGGTGGCCTATCAAGCATGATTTGAATTGTTGGTTTTTGGTTCTCATAGATGCAGAAGCTATACTAAATCACCATTATCTTGAGAACTTTACTGGTAGCCTTATGGAGATTTTCTTGAC
This sequence comes from Ilex asprella, assembly GCA_023539305.1. NCBI lineage: Eukaryota > Viridiplantae > Streptophyta > Magnoliopsida > Aquifoliales > Aquifoliaceae > Ilex > Ilex asprella. The sequence continues at coordinate 10,723 of JAHQCQ010041817.1, forward strand.
CTCCTTTCTGAATTTTGCAACGGAGGTTTAAAAAGAGCTGCTAAAAAGAAAACTTACGTAGATTTCTTGACGTAAACAAGAACCTGCTGGGAGACTAATTTAGTATCTTTGGACTTGAGACCTCTTTGTTTGCAGACTTAGCCGGTGTGAAAGCATCTTGTCAGTAATATTTTCTTCTTCCCATGCAAAACCCCCCCCCCCAAAAAAATGTATAATGCCCAGTTTCCAGTTTAGTCCCCATCAATGGGGGTCTGGGAGGGGTAGATTGGGTACAAGGTCAGGTGTTAGTTGGCACAAGGTGGCCGCCAACAAGTTCGAACCTACGGCCTCAAGTTTAACCACTGAACCAGTGGCCCCCTGTTTTACTTTCCATGCAAACCAAAAAAAAAAGAGTAAATTGAGAAACTCAAGTGGAGAGTTTGTGCTTTTGTGTTTTTTTTTTCAATATTTCTCTGACCTGATGCCCATTCTAGGGACATCATAGGATCGCATACTAAACTGGTCAGTAGATTACTGACTTCACGAGACTATAGACTTTGACAAAGTGTCTTCTCCCTTTACAACAATATTAGCAGCCTCATGTTTGTCTAAGAGAGCTATTGAATTGGCCTTCACATAGACCTTGACAATCTCTGCAGCAATCTTGTGCCTATTTTCATAAAATCTTTGGCAGGGTCTTTTCTACGTGAGACCTTTTTGTGTCATCATCTGATCCATTCCCAAAAATTTGTTTTTATTGTTCTTACAGTAAACTAGGTGCATTCCATCTAACAGGTTGCTCCATACAAGAAGATTCGACGTGTTGCATTTATCAACGCTATTCCGAAATCTCCAGCAGGAAAGATCTTAAGAAAGGAGCTGGTTCAGCATGCCCTTTCCGGTGCTGCTGCTAGATTATGATTGAAGGTATGCACACAACTACTTGAAAATGAGTAACATGTACAGTTTTACTTGTAAATGCTTCATCCTTTGTTTACCTATACAGTTTGAGGCTACCTCCTCAATGAAGGAAAAAATCTAGCCGGCTGTCTTGAGTTTTTTTCTCCTGTAGTGTGGATCTGCCATTGGTTTTGTGCATCATTTACATCTTGAAACATTGATGGATCACTAATAATATTTCCAGCTTATATTTTTTTTGGAGTTGATTGATTTGCTAAGTTGAGGAAATAATATACTTAAATTGCAATTACCCTTGACGGAATGACATTTGCCTTCTCATTCTCTATGGGATTTCTAGGTTAAGTTTAAAGTTACCAAGGTCTAATTTTCTGCATTTGAAATTCATGCGACTTCCCCTGGAACTGTATTTGAAATATGCTGAATTTATTGAGTCACATATTTATGACTAATGGACTGTGACAGCACTATATTTGCTGATCAGCACTAGAGTTCAAAAGAATATGGCAAATGTAAGAAATATTTTCACTAAATTTTACAGACACAAGACATTGGCTCCTGTTGAATTACATAAGCACATATATGGCTTCAAGATTACCTCTTTAAGATCGAAATTTCTTCTTGTTACTGACCAACAGATGCTTTGCACAAACCGGGTATTCTTTAAATCCCATGCTAGCTTTCTGCATGTGTGAAGTCCGTCCAAAGGTCGAAAGAATGGCTACCAGAGTTTCTCCTTAAGCTTTCACGAACCCAAATCAAAGAGTTATGGCGATGGCTCTAGAGTGATAGAGAGAGAATAGTATGGAGTTCTTGTATAGATTGCAAAAAATTTGATTATTGTTATATAGAGAGAAAGAGAGTCCCATTTTTATTAGTTTCTCTACCTATTTTGATTAGCATTAAAAGACCCCATGTTTTAAGACCCTTATCTAAATGTATTTGACTCTTGTGGTTGAGGGAACTCACCTGCATTGGGCAAGAACCACAATACGGAGCATTCACAGTACAAGTCTAAATGGAAACTTGAAATGCACACCTCTGCACAAGCTGTTAACTCGATCTTGATCAGACAGCAACAAGTGATTTACCTCTTACACATCTTCTACAAGCAATAGTTAATTTGTTGTACTTCACCTGTGGAGCAAAAGCATGTGATCTTGCAGACTAGTTATGGTTGCCTAAGAATGAAATGAAGTCCTGGAAGAGTTGAAGCCATGGTGGCTGGAGGATAGTAAAGGTCACTAATTGTGGGGACTATCAATTCTGTTCTGATTTAGCTGACGGTTGTACTGCAGGTTGGAGATGGTGCAGTAGGATCTACTCTGCTAGTGGCAATGCTTATCGATAATTCAACATGGGGAATCTAATATGGTAATGACAGTGGTGATGCTGATGCTGATGTTGGTAGCAATGGTGATGCTGGTGGCAGTGGTTGAGCATAGATTGCTATAGCAACCGTAGTGGCCTTCTTCCAATTAAATTCCACGCTGATTACGACTAGTAGGCTTGCTCATAATTCTATGATTGCGATTGCTGTCGTAATGATGGTTGTGGCGATTGCCTGGGAAGTGGTGGCATTGCGAGAGATTCGGGTTGTAAAATCGACTATTTTGGTGATGGTAATTATCACAATTTTTTGAACACTGGAATGGATGCAGTGATTTAATGTTTGTACTGGTTAATAAATGGCTGCTGTGAAGGAGACCATGTCTACTTTACAAGGTCTCTCTTGTGAGTTAATTTATTGTGCCTTTGAGGTTATGCTTGGAACTGTTTTTTAACGTGTGTGTACACTTTACATGGTGGGAGGCGTGAGGCCTATGCATTCCTGTTGAATGTGATCAGAGGAAAGAGAAATATAGATTCACTCAACCCGCACGGAAACTTCGTGGCACACTGTAAACTCAGATAATTTTGAGTTGACTATTGTTGGTGACTTTGGGATTGAAGTGATATTTTTAAATTTATTTATTAAATTATGATATTTTCTAAAGTGTGTAGTTATTGACTCTTTTTTTGTTAAAAGGCGGGATTAACAATCCCACTTTTATTTAAAAAGTGGAATTAAAATGAATAATATTATTTGGACTTAAAAATTTGATATAAGTTATTGACTTAATAATGTGATTTTATTAAAATTATTAGATTAATATTAAATTTTAGGGTTAATTATAAATTACACCCCGAAAGATCGTTTTAATTTTAATTTGCACCTCCAAAGATCAAAAATCTTAATTTACACCCTAAAAGATAGAAATTTGTATCAATGTGCACCCCCAAAGATCAAAATCTCAATTTGCACCCTTAAAGATATAATTTGTATCAATGTGCACCCCAAATATCAAAATCTCAATTTGCACCCTCAAAGATAGAATTTGTATCAATGTGCACCTAATACATTAAAAA
>JAHQCQ010041818.1:0-14014 GCA_023539305.1 Ilex asprella
ATCAAAACAAACTCTAAATAATTTTATGTTTGGACCCTGATATGAATATAATACTTGATTTACCCAGCTCACGTACTTGGGTACTTCTTCTTTCAGCCGCTTGTGTTTTTGTTCTAAATCACGGAAGGTCTTGGAAGCATCAAAGTTCAAGACAGGGCTATATGTCCACAAGTACCTCCAACTACATGATAGAACACTCGTTCTTACAGCTTCTCTCATTGTTAACCGTGTCAAGATGGAGACAAAAATTTCATCTGGCAATTGACTGATACGATCCTCTGAGTAATTGCCTCTCTTGCTACACTGTTAATTGCGAACAATCAATAACATGTTAGGAAAATGCAAATAAAACAAAGCTTGTTTAGCAACAGTCCAAGGTATTCTATTGGTAAGATAAAGGAATAAGACCACATGTTTTGTTTCGTAGTCATGGTAATAATGTGTGTGCTGAAAACAATGTAAAAATTAGAGAACCAAAGAGAGGACATACCAAAAGGATAAAAAAGCTATAAAAACCAATGAATTTGCCATATTAAAGGAAGCGATCATAGTTGCAGTAGTGATAGAGGCAGTGATGATCTAGTGAAGGTTCTGAAATATTGTGAGATGGGGGCAGTACAACCAGTGGTATTTTCATGAAACACCAATTTTGTGCTTCAAAAAATTATCCCTTTGCAATTTGTGTCCGAAACAAAAACTAAGATTTGAAGTACCCATACGAAGAAAATGGCAGCAGGCCATAGACAACATTAATGGTGACCGAGTTACAAAATAAACAACCAATATATTATCCATTGCTACCACTATGCCAAGGCACGTCCCTAAGAAGGTTCATAACAAAGAATAGAAAATGCATAAAAATAAATAATTGTCAATAAGTAGGATGTGATCATAATTGTGTGAAAACAATTGGACAATAATTAACCAGCAGATGTGGTGGAGATCTTCAAGATGGGATTGTGTGACAATAGCAATATTGGTGGCAGTGGCACCACAACCAATAAGATTGTGGACAACAACCAAAATAATAGTCCGGTGTTGGTGGCAACACTCATTTTGTGCATAAAATGTTATTATTGCTCAAATTTTCTTCCAATTATCAATTATGAAACTACAATTTCTTAGTCCAAAAATTTCCTATTTGTCAATCTTCGTCTGAAATAAAAACCTTGAATTAGAGCACCCATGTTTAGGTATTCATACTTTTGTAGTGTCGTTTTTAAAGACCCCCAGTAGAAGAAAACCGCACAGACAACCTCAATTTCATCAAATTCTATTCAAAAAATGTTATTTCTGGTTACAAAGATCTATTTTTCCATGGAAAAAAGAAAAGAAAAGAAAAGAAAAGGGAGGAAAAATATACCTTGCGCGGTACAAATCCAGAGGTCAATCAAACACTTTTCCCCATCTGAAATTGCACTTGTGGTCTCCCAATCTTCAATCAAAACTTGAATTAACATTAAAAAAAAATAACAAATTCTGCAGAGAAGCCGATACGAGATTGCAAAATAGCTAAATTTCAACTTAGGAACGCTTCTAATATACAATTAAAAAATGATTTGGGGAAACTTTTATGTAATTTACGACACGCAAAAAAAGTACTTCCTAGAAATTACATAGATCGAGGTAACGATACAAATTCATGCTCTCACATAAAAAAAGCAATCTTTTCAATTTAATGCTACGAAAAGACAAAAAATTTAATAAATAAAGAAGCATAGTAAATTGTTTTAGGATGGCAAGAAGTAAACCCTGTTCCGCAAATCATAAATAGTGTGAGAAACACTGTTTGATAACTGAGAGAAAACTAGAAAATAGAACCAAGTTAGACAATAATGAATGGAGGACAGAGGCATGGGTGTGGGGGATCTGCGATCTGAGAGAGAGAGAGAGAATGGAGGGCGTTCTTGGCCGTAGATGGGAAGCAAACTCTTACCAGGATGAAGGACAGAGGGCGGTGAGATTATATATTCACAAGGTTGTTTGATGAGTTAAGACTTCAAGACTTACTATGTCGTTAGTTGACACAGAAGTATTAGGGGGAATTTGACCATGCACCCCCAAAAGATTTAGATTATGTTTGGTTTCCATCTAAAAAAAATCGTATTCGAAACATTATTTTTGATATAAAAATGTTGTAATGTGGTCTTTGCATTACCTTCTATTGTTTTTTTTTTCCATCAAAACTCACCCTATTAAAGTTAGGGATTGTGGTGGACCAGGAGAAAATAGGTATTTGTCAAAATTCGCTTCGTTTGGACCGGGATGGATCATACATATTGGATAGTTGACATCTACGGAGATACTCGTATAAGCTCGTGCGGGGTGAAGGTGGGGATAGACAGACACTTACCTTTTACCCCATCCCGCTATACATAGATTTAGAGCACCCATGATTAGGTATCCATACTTTTGTTGTGTCGTTTTTAAAGACCCCCAGCCAAAGAAAACCGTAGCAGATGCTTCAACTTTAAAAGTGTAAACCCAAGCGCAGGTTGAGCAGAATAATATATTCTCGGAAAGTCCGAGGTCGATCCCACGAGGAATTGCAACAAAGAAACAGTCACACAACAGCTAACAACAATTTCAAAAGTAAAAAGATTGGTTTAAAAAGTAGCAGATTGAGAACGATTGATTTATGGTGATTAAAACAGTAATGAAAATACTAGAACATTAGGTACTCCCTCTTAACTTCATACAGTAATAATTAAAGACTCGAAGACTTGACTTGAAATAGGAATTAAATGTCGGTTAACCAAATTAACAAATCAAGTGATAAATCCAAAGGTTATAATCAAAAGACTACTAAGAACCTGAATAATCATTCAATCATATTATTTTATGAAATCATATTAATTCTACCAGCATGAAATAACCAGTGATTTACACGCAGGGAAACTCAAGCAATCGATGTACGTGGCACAACAACTCAGGAGTTTTTACAGCATAAATACTTTGCTAAAATATTAAGAATTAAATTAACACAATAACATAAATCATTAAGTACAAAAGTTAATAAAAATACCGTACTCCATTGAGAGATTTTCCCCTAGCCCTAGCGGAGCTTTCTAGCCGGACATGATAGAAAGAATGCAAAAATAAAAAGATGGAAAAAAGGAATTCTTAATCCTAAGATGAGAACTCCTATTTATAATCAAATAAATTCTAGGTATAGGTAGCAGATTTAGAGTTGGCTTGGAAGAAACTCCTTTGCCAAATAGAAGTCTTGCAAGGTCAAATTCCGTGCATAAAATCTTTGCCTCGCGGGTATAAAATCTGTCCAGACTTCAAACTGAAATTTCGCATATTTAGAGGCTGAATCACAAAATTTTCGTGAAATATACTTTTGTAGCCCTTATAGTCTTCTTTCCAACCCCGAAAAAATCAGGTCAATCGGATATTAGAGTCAAAAGTTATGACCAAAATACTGAAAACGTGTCAAATCCTTATCTTGTAGAATACTTTCCAAATCCAACTTTAATTGAGTTTTCTTCAAACTTGGACTCTTATAAGGATTGAATTGCTGATTTATCTTCAAGTCTTCTTATTCTCCTCATGATTCTTCAATCCTTATCAGTTATGATTCTTCTTCTAGTAGTTGTTTCACTTGCATTATCCATTATTACATTAAATCAATCAATTTACCTGCAAAATAAACCAAACAGCTAAAAAAAGTATTAAACTAGAAAATCAAGGAATTTAACTCATTTAATCATAAATAATATGCAATTAACCAATCATTAAATATAATAAAATAGCAATTTTGATGGTTAATCAGCAGACAACCTCAATTTCACCAAATTCTGTTCAAAAAATGTTATTTCTAGTTACAAAGATTTATTTTTCCAAGGAAAAAGAAAAGAAAAGGGAGGAAAAATATACCTTGCACCGTACAATTATAGAGGTCAACCGAACCCTTTTCGCCATCTGAATTTGCACTGGTGATCTCCCTGTCTTCAACAGAACCTGAATTAACATTGAAAAAAAAATCTGCAAAGGAGGCAATACGAGATTGCATAATAGCTAAATTTCAACTTAGGAACGCTTCTAATATACAATTCAAACATGATTTGGTGAAACTTTTATGTAATTTATGACATGCAAAAAAAGTACTTGCTAGAAATTACATAGATCGAGGTAACGATCCAAATTCATGCTCTCACATAAAAAAAAGCAATCTTTTCAATTTAATGCTAAGAAAAGACAAAAAATTTAATAAATAAAGAAGCATAGTACCTTGCTTTTGGATGGCGAGAAGTAAACCTTGTTCCGCAGATCATAAATAGTTTGAGAAACACAGTATGATAACAGAGAGAAATCCAGAAAACAGAACCAAGTTAGACAATATGGAATGGAGGAAAGAGGCACGGGTGTGGGGGGTTTGCGATCTGAGAGAGAGAGAGAGTGGAGGGCGTTCTCGGTCGTAGATGGGAAGTAGGCTTTGACTAGGATGAAGGAGAGTGAGCGGTGAGATTATATATTCACAAGGTTGTTTGATGAGTTAAGACTTCAAGATTTACTCTGTTGTTAGTTGACACAGAAGTATTAGGGGGAATTTCACCATGCACCCCAAAATATTTATATTATGTTTGGCTTCCATCTAAAAAAAATAGTATTCAAAAAATTATTTTTAATAATAAAATGTTGTAATGTGGTCTTTGCATTACCTTCTATTGTTTTTTTCGTCAAAACTCACCCTATTAAAGTCACGGATTGTAGTGGACCAGGAGAAAATAGGTATTTGTCAAAACCCGTTTCATTTGGACCGAGATGTATCATACATATTGGATAGTTGACATATACGGGGATACTCGTAAAAGTCTGTGCGAGGTGAAGGTGGGGATAGACTGACACTTATCCTAACTCCGTACCGCTATACATAGACTTAGAGCACCCATATTTAGGTATCCATACTTTTGTTGTGTCGTTTTTAAAGACCCCCAGCAGAAGAAAATCGCTGTAGACAACCTCAATTTCACCAAATTCTGTTCAAAAATGTTATTTCTGGTTACAAGATTTATTTTTCCATGGAAAAAAGAAAAGAAAAGAAAAGAGAGGAAAATATACCTTGCGCGGTACAATTCCAGAGGTCAACCGAACCCATTTCCCCATCTGAATTTGCACTTGTGATCTCCCTGTCTTCAATCAGAACCTGAATTAACATTGAAAAAAAAATCAATAGAGAAGCCAATACGAGATTGCATAATAGCTAAATTTCCACTTAGGAACGCTTCTAATATACAATTCAAACATGATTTGGTGAAACTTTTATGTAATTTACGTCAAGAAAAAAAAGGTACTTGCTAGAAATTACATAGATCGAGGTAATGATCCAAATTCATGCTCTCACATAAAAAAAACAATCTTTTCAAATTAATGTTAAGAAAAGACAAAAAAATTAATAAATAAAGAAGCATAGTACCTTGTATTTGGATGGCTTGAAGTAAACCTTGTTCCGCAGATCATAAATAGTGTGAGAAACACTGCTTGATAACTGAGAGAAATCCAGAAGACAGAACCAAGTTAGACAATAATGATTGGAGGATAGAGGCACGGGTGTGGGGGGTTTGCGATCTGAGAGAGAGTGAGAGTGGAGGGCGTTCTTGGTTGTAGATGGGAAGCAGGCTCTGACCAAGATAAAGGAGAGAGGGCAATGAGATTATATATTCACAAGGTTGTTTGATGAGTTAAGATTTCAAGACTTACTCTGTCGTTAGTTGACACAGAAGTATTAGGGGGAATTTCACCATGCACCCCAAAAGATTTATATTATGTTTGGTTTTCATCTAAAAAAAATAGTATTCAAAAAATTATTTTTAATATAAAAAAGTTGTAACGTGGTCTTTGCATTACCTTCTGTTGTTTTTTTTGTCAAAACTCGCCCTATTAAAGTTAGGGATTGTGGTGAACCAGGAGAAAATAGGTATTTGTCAAAATCCGCTTCGTTTGGACCGGGATGGATCATACATATTGGATTGTTGACATATATGAGGATACTCATATAAGCCCGTGCGGGGTGAAGGTGGGGATAGAATGACACTTACCCTTACCCCGTCCTGCTATACATAGATTTAGAGCACCCATGTTTAGGTAACCGTACTTTTGCTGTGTCGTTTTTAAAGACCCCCAACAGAAGAAAACCCCTGCAGACAACCTTAATTTCACCAAATTCTGTTCAAAAAATGTTATTTCTGGTTACAAAGATTTATTTTTCTAAGGAAAAAGAAAAGAAAAGGGAGGAAAAATATACCTTACGCGGTACAAATCCAAAGGTCAACCGAACCCTTTTCCCCATCTGAATTTGCACTTGTGATCTGCTTGTCTTCAATCAGAACCTGAATTAACATTGAAAAAAAAAATATGTGGAGAAGCCAATGCGAGATTGCATAATAGCTAAATTTCCACTTAGGAACACTTCAAATATACAATTCACACATGATTTGGTGAAACGTATATGTAATTTACGACACACAAAAAAAAGTACTTGCTTGAAATTACATAGATCAAGGTAACGATCCAAATTCATGCTCACACATAAAGTAAGCAATCTTTTCAATTTAATGCTAAGAAAAGACAAAAAATTTAATAAATAAAGAAGCAAAGTACCTTGTTTTTGGATGGCAAGAAGTAAACCTTGTTCCGCAGATTATAAATAGTGTGACAAACACTGTTTGATAACTGAGAGAAAACCAGAAAATAGAACCAAGTTAGACAATAATGAATGGAGGACAGAGGCATGGGCGTGGGGAGTTTGCGATCTGAGAGAGAGAGATAGTGGAAGGTGTTCTCGGCCGTAGAAGGGAAGCAGGCTCTGACCAAGAGTAAAATAGGTGTTAAAAAATGAAAAAGATGAGCATACAACTTCAAGATACAAAAATATCTTATAGAAATTGGACTGGTTACCATAAACTTAGTGAAAAGGAACAAAATCCTTTCAGAGAGATCATAAAATGGAAAATTGTAGGCCAAATATTGATGTACTAGAATTATCCTACTTAAAATGTGCTACAACCATTTTTAAAAGTTTTGGCAAACATTGATGAAGTAGATGAGTTATACACGTGCCCGTGATTCTTATATATATAAATATAATTATTGAATGTCGTTGGGTAGCAACAACTACAAGCAAAATTGATGTCAATCTTATGAGCATACCATATATCACCATGCTTTGATTTTGACAGAGAACCATCTCACTGAAGAGCATAAGGAAAAAAAAAAAACTTGAGCATATACATGCATACCTAACACATGCTCGAGAAAATATTTCTACATTCATCAATTCCATTCGTCTAATTAAAAAAATTTATTTTGAAGTGTATCTCAAGTAGAACATCAAACATAATATTATCTATCACAAATTAACCACGTAATTTGAGCCAATGTAAAAATTAACCGTAGGAAGCGGATAACTAAATGAAGTAGATGAGTTATACACATGTGACCATGATTCTTTTATATATAAATAATTACTAAATGTCGTTGGATAGCAACAACTACAAGAAAAAAATTGATGTTAATCTTATGAGCATACCATGCATCACCATGCTTTGATTTTGATAAAGAACAATCTCATAAAAAAAACTTGTGCATATATATGCATATCCAACACATGCTTGGAAAAATATTTATTTATTCATCAATTCCATTTGCCCAATGAAAAAATCTGTTTTGAAGTGTATCTCAAGTACAACATCAAACGCAATATTATATATCACAAAATTAACTACATAATTTGAGTCAATGTAAAAATTAACCGTAGGGAGCAAATATAATTCACCACATAGGCATATACATCTATACAAAGTAAGTTCGAGCTAAATGAGTTCAAAAATCTTGGCACACCAAAATTACAAAGAGAACCAATCAAAAAATCGTGCAAGAAAGATTACAAAGAGAAAGTGAACAGTGAAAATAAGATTACAAATTAAGATCCGGCAATTACAAACAACTTTTCAATTATGTAAAATAATGAAAAAGAAATATCTCGAAACTCTCAGACGATCACCGCAACCCATAGAGATTCCCAGAACTTAACCCTTATCCCATAACAACTATGCATACTCAACTTTCCCTTCAAAATTTCTGCTATTCCTCACCATCCATACAACTCATTCTGCTATCATCCATTCTTGTTAGGTTGTTAACAAATTGGACCCTTTTATTCAATTTGTGAACATGGTTTCTATGTTATCAAGGGATACATAGTGAAATATCGAACTTTCTGATGATTGGATCATAATAGATGTCAATTTTTTTTTTTTCATACTCTAGTCACTCAATCTCAAGGGTGTTGGAATGCTCTGTTTTCTTGTAACCATTTAATTATTTGATTTGCATGTTCCATATCAACATATTTCTTTATTGATAAATGTTTTTTAGGCTCTGTTTATGCCATACGATCACAAAAACACGACGCCAGATGGATTACCCTATCAAAAAAAAGAGGTTGATGCTGGAAAAGTTGAACCACCTTCACTTAGAAGACCGCTGCTTGATCAGATCAGGGGGAGGCTTTGTTGGGTTCGAATATTTTATACTGATATGTATTGATTTTTTATTAGGCATCCAGATTAATCTAAGGCGTGCCAAAATTACATTACCACCATCATAGCATGGCTTCCTAGTATATTTGTTCCTATAATCACTTTTATCATAATAATAATATTGTAAAGCATTAGTTGAGCTTTCTTTGGTGTACGTAATTAATTATATTGACATTGATGAGGATGTCAGACATGGTGAGCTCATGAAAACAGGCCTTATGATGCAATTTCGGTGTCTAAAAGTGGGTTTGTGGTACGCATGATTCTCAAAAAGTCCAATATGGGGAAAAATGTCTTGAGTGTATTTTCTGCATAGCTTATTACAAATTATCCAGTCGAGCACCACAAATCCACTTTGCAATCCTATGTTGTCCAGAATGGAGAACAAGGAGGTAAAACACCCATAAACTAAATACCACAAAACTTACATAAAAGGAATAAAAAATAGAGAATGAGAGAGACCAACCTGAGTGATGTATTATTCTTAACTTGTGCTCTGCTTATTTCTTATATTGTCGGTGATATGAAATGAACATGCTTTATTCTTGGACATATATTCTTTTATTGGTTTTTTTTTTTTTTGGCTCATTTTTTTTTTCGATTTTATCTTTGGGTTTTGGTTACTTTTGGCTTAGGGAAACTGCTAAAATTCAATAAATATATAGAGGTGAGAAATGGTTAGAAGGGTATATCAGCTACTTATGTATGTTTTTGTTCTCATCAGAATATCATTGTTATTTTTAATTCAACCATGCTGGATAAAATCAAGCAAAATAAGTTTAATTTATGTAAAAGAAACATTCACTGATGGAGAATTGCATGGATCTCATGAATCAACTCCCGTTGATTGATAATTGCATGGAGAGAGTTTTTTGATAAATTTTTAAACATTTCATTTCACTCTAGGCATGTATACTTGTCACTTCACCATAAATTTTTTGTTTGATACTCAAATGTATGTGTCTTTTATTTTCTCATATGTACCACAAAAGAAATAGTAGGGTATTAGGTTAAAATTTATTGGTCAATTCTTCTACTAATTGGACCTCATTAGCTGTTTGTTCTCCTCCTCTAATATGCATGAATTGCTCAGTTTTATATAGATTGTTAACATAGTGAATGTTACCCTCTATGGTAATGCAAATGGTAAGTCTCACAATATCGTAGTGCAATACTCCTAAAAGTTTTATGCAGCCACAAGGAGTAGTGGTTTAGTGATTCAATTAACACCTTCAATGGTTAGTGAAGTTTTTTAACACTTTGATTATAGATTCATTTAAATGAGTTGTTTTAAGTAGAGTTTGATTACAGAACAACCAGAGACATCTGATAACCTTCATTTCTTCACATTTGTTTGAGATACAACTCAATTGACATCTGAAGGTTTTTGACATACACCGCATGGCTGTGAATCAACTATTATCATAAAAAAACTATCCTTATAATTCAAAATTCTCTTGGTGCAAATCTAGCAAACAAAACTACAAGCTTGGATTGACACTTATTTTTACTAAGAGCACAACAACTGGTATTGAAATATGTCTTATGCCTTCTTCACTGAATTTTTCTGGTCTAGATCATTAGAGCTTCAAATAAATACTTTGAATTATGTTAGTGCTATACCCAGTCACCATCTTCAGAGGTTCTGTGTTTGTCAATTCCCAATCCTCCAAGATTGTAGGCTTTTCTATCGTTTGAGTGCTAGAACTTCCCCTTTTGCTACCAGAATGGAACTGCCACTTGACAACATAGAGATGGCACACACGAATGCCACAAATAAAATTTTGGAGTGATGCAATCAAAGGATACTTGGCTGTTCAACACCTAAAGTAACTGAAGAGCTAGTAGAGAATATCAAAAAATATAAAGGCCCTTAATCAAGATTGCACTATATTAAAATCTATACCTCCAACAGCTAATCCGGTGATACAATCAATATGACCCTTCAGATTAATACTTTTTACATGACTCCCAGATAGGCCCTCAACAACATCTTTGTCAACCCTCCCTTCCGCAACTTGATCCACCTCTGCTTTATCATTGTCATCTTTATCCTGCAAGCCATCTATAATTCCTCTTTCAGATCCTTTGTAAGTTTCAAGATGTAACTGACAGAGTTCCCCAAGAACCAAGCAATGACTTGAATTCTCCTCATTCACCTTGTGCTCCAAACCAACCATCATGTTACACTCGGGTTTAATAACTAACTGTCTAATGCATTTCCATAGCTCAGTTGCAACTGGGCTACTTCTTGGGTCATAACTCAAACACTTGCATAGAATATCTTTTAATGACAGAAACTCCGAACCCAATCTATGTTCCAACAAACCAATAACTTTTTCCATCCAACCTGTGTACAAACCCATATAATCAGAACCCTCTTCCTCAATCACTGAAGGGAAAAGACCATAATAATGCTGCATCTCTTCAGTAAACGGCCTACTGATAAGAAGGCAAATGAGTAAACAAGCTACTGACCAAACTTCTGAACCATACCCGACTGCATATTTTAAGCAACCAAAAGCCAGTTCAACACTCTCTTTCTGTAAGAACTCTAACAACATTTCTGGACTGACAAATGCGTCAGTTTTCAATGCATCCATTTTCAGCCACACATCTAATTCTTTGCCATCAGATTTTATTTTCATACGAACAACCTCCGCAATCTTTTTTCTAACTCTCCTACCCAACACCATGACTTCATTAAAATCCATATAAAGACAGCCAAAATGACCAACATTGAAACAAAGGAGAGATAAACTACCCAAAATTAATCCTTCTGAAAGCAAATCACTAGCTGCCTCACATAGCTCCATACCGATAATTGCAAAGGTATGCATGTCATCTTTGACAGCTAAATTCATTTTCTCCTCATTTCTATCAACCGACCCATTTTCTAAATCATTCAAATGCTTGCCACCATACCTCTTAAACACTACATATAAAGACCGATCCTCCGTATTATACCACAACCCAAAAACCTTACACATTCGACACTACTTCAAACTGGAAACCATAAGCAAACTCAATTCACTTCTTTCGTCATCCCTCATTCCATATAAAACACTCATAATTTTTGCAACATAACTATAACGAAACTTTGATTCATTTCCACCCAAGTATGAACCAACTCTAACCAGGCTCACCAATTGATTCTCTTTGAACAAGCAACTCATCGAACATCTCACTAAACCCTCACATTGCACAATCCTCCAAGACAAAACAGAAAAAAATCCATCGTTTTCAACATTCGATTCAACCAAAACTGCGTCTCTTGGAACAATCCACTCCTTCCAATTCAAATAGAACTCATAAGACCACAGACTTGGCATAAATTCTTCAAATTTTTGAGTCAATTCTTTGTGGGTTGATTTTCGGGGATTGCTAGAATTTAGGTTTTGGAGGAGAGGAGAAGAAGGCCGATGTTCTTCGGCAGAGCTGATGGGATACTTGACGAGTTGGGTATATATTTATAATCAATGACAGTAGATTATTCAATAAAATATATCGGTGTTGATCATTTTTTATTACCGTACAAGCAAACGTATAGTAAATTCTTCTCCATCATTTTTGGTTATTTTATTCAATAAACGATTTCGCATTGTGAATCAATGATGAAGCGTGGTTCTTGTTCTGCGGTGTGTTCATCTGCTAGTAAGCGGAGCCGGAAGATTGACGGAGTTCCGGTGAGGTTGCGAAGCTTGATGACGAACATGGAACACCTGAAAGAAGCTAGAGATGAATTTGATAGAGCTAAATCGGCCGTCGAAGAAGCAAGCGTATGGATGAAGGAGGCGAAGAAGCAGCTGATATTTTGCTCGTGTTGTGGTGGAATCAAAAGAGTTCCTCGTCCAACTTAAGGGTGAAGATGGATGGCGTGGATCCGTTACCCTGTCCAAAGAAGTTGTGGAGGAGGACAAAACCAAGAGCATTGTCGCAAAAGCACACATCAAGGTTCTCAACACTTGATTCTATTTTTAACCAGTTACGACTGTGTTTTGAGTTGTTATGATTTGTGTTTTCAACTGTTACAATTTTGTTTTCATGCCTTTCAACTCTGAGCTAGGTGCATTCTCTCTTTCTCTCTCTTGCTGTTAATTGATGGAGCTGGACTGGTTTTATGATGGCTCCAAGTTTTGAACCTCCAATATCTTTGGATATGAATTTGTAAAGCTATCATAAAACCAGTCCATCTCTATCAATTAACAGTAAGAGAGAAAAATAGTTAGAGAGAATGCAACTAACTCAGAGTTGAAAGACATGAAAACAAAATTGTAACAACTAAAAACACAAATCATAACAGTTCAAAACACAGTCATAACGTTTGAAAAATAGAATCAAATGTCGAGAACCTTGATGCTTGCTTTTGCGGCAATGCTCATCATTTTGTCTTCCTCCACAGCTTCCTTGGACAAGGTAGCTGATCCACGCCATCCGTCGTCAGTCTTCAATCTTCAGTTGGACGAGGGCCTCCATCTGCTCTTTTGATTCCACCACAACATAAAAGCAAATTATCAGTTGCTTCTTCGCCTCCTTCATCCATACGCTTGCTTCTTCGACGCCCAATTTGGCCCAATCAAATCTCCAGCGTCTTTTAGGTGCACCATGTTCGTCATCAAACTTCGCAGCCTCACCAAACACACCAGAACTCCGTCAATCTTTCAGCTACGCTTTTTAGCATATGAACACCCCGCAAAACAAGAACCACGCTTCATCACTGATTCACAATGCAAAATTGTTGATTGAAATTGAATAGAATAACCAAAAATGGAGGAGAAGAATCAACTGATCAAAAAAAAAGAAGAAGAATCTAAGAATTTATTATATGTTTGCTTGTACGGTAATAAAAAATTATCAACACCATTGAATAATCTACCGTCATTGATTATAAAATAAAAAAATAATAAATATATACCTGCAATATTTTTATTGGCCAAAAATGAGCCTACAATATACCAAAGAGTATGCCGATGGTGCCGTAACACTCCCAAGCCTGTGTGACAATGTGACACTCACGCCATCCGTCTTCAGTTGGACGAGGGCCTCCATTTGCTCTTTTGATTCCACCACAATAAAAGAGCAAAATGTCAACTACTTTTTCGCCTCCTTTATCCATACGCTTGCTTCTTCGACGGCCGACTTGGCCCTATTAAATTCATCTCCAGCGTCTTTCAGGTGCTCCATGTTCACCATCAAACTTCGCAGCCTCACCAAACTCACCGGAACTCTATCGATCTTCTGACTCCGCTTTCTAGCAGATGAACACCCTGCAGAACAAGAACCACGCTTCATCACTGATTCACAATGCAAAATCGTTGATTGAAATTGAATAAAATAATCAAAAATGAAGGAGAAGAATCAACTGATCTAAAAAAAAAGGGGAGAAGAATCTGAGAATTTACTGTACGTTTGCTTGTATGGTAATAAAAAATATCAACACCATTGAATAATCTACCGTCATTGATTAT
>JAHQCQ010041024.1:0-51727 GCA_023539305.1 Ilex asprella
GCGGCTGGAGTCTTTTGATTGCAGGAGTCAAAGATGATGACCACGGGCTAGGCGTTAATGGTGGCGTTGGAAAGACCCGTGAAACCATGGACGCAGTCGTGCCTAAGACGCTGAGGAGGATTCCCTGCCGGCCGGTGAGGCACCCTTATGTCGGGGTGGCGTACCCGGCCGATTGCTCGTTGTGTTAGGTGATGAATCGGATTCGGAGGGGCACGGGGCGGTTGGCGAGGGAGATGACATGGATTTCAACAACGCCGAACATGCGGTTCACATCGACAGGAAATGACTACTTAGGAATTGACATTGATTCGGGTTTTGCAATCGGAGTCGGTGACTACCATCGGAGAGAGGGGGGCATCATTTGGAGGTGAACTGACGTATAAAGTTCTGTACCCAAATTTCAGAAACCAAATTTCGTGAGTCAATTTACTCAAATTTGAATAAAAAATTTGAAATGGTATAAATTAATTCAATAAAATACGAAGAGGGAAATAGGGGTGCAACTTGGGTTGGGCAACCGATTCAACTCGAGCCCGACCCAAAAAAATTAGGACTTAGGCAAGGATTTTTAATATTTGGGTTGAGCTTGGATAAAAAAACTTTAATCCAAATTCAATTTGGGCGGCCTACGGTTGACCCCTCGAACCCGCGGGTTGAACCTGAATATTAAAATCGGGCTCAACCTGATTTAATAATCGGGTTCAACCCGAATTACTATTATATAAATATAATTTTATAATTTATTCTAAGATTAATCTGATTCTCAACTCGGTCTGTACAGTGTTTGTGACCGTGTTCTGTATGGTTGTGGTTGCATTGAGATCTTAATATTATGATTTTTATGTTAAAAACTTGATTGAAGTTGTTGGTTGTTAAATTATTTAAATATTATGTAATATATGTATCATGTTTAGAATATTAACCCAAAATCAACCCGTAAAGTAACCCGAAATCATTAACCCGAATTCAATCCGAGCCCGCCCGAATTAAACTCGGGCAGTACTTGGGTTGAATTTATCAACCCGAGGTAGGGTTAGGTTAGGTTAGGGTTAGGGTTGAAGATTATATACCTAGGGTTGGACTAGGATAACCCGGCCAACCCGCCCAAGTTGCACCCCTAGAAGGAAGATGATTACCTGAAAATCTTTGAAGTCATAGATGCTCTTGGGAGAGGCGTTAAAAGGGAAGCATTGTGGACAAAAGAAAAAACATCTTGGAATTGTATTTGGGCGAGGATTTCCTATTTAGAGGTTTGATTAACTAAATGTTGCTTATGTTGATATAATTCGTTGAATCCTGGCGATGAAGACCCTAAAGCTAAATATACTGGATATTTTAGGCCTTTGGGTTTCAATGTACACAAATTTAGGATTTGAGTAGGATATCTAAGTTGATTATGAAGGGTATATTTCTAGGACTTATGTTAAATCATGAAAGTAAAATAAATAGATATATGTTTACTTTGAGCTTATGCTCAAGATAATTGGTGTTGTCTACTTTGAGCCTGCACATGTGCTATTTGATAAAAATGTTGTCAATATTTTCAGTCCGAGTTTTAAACTAATTCATTATGGATCACTGCTCATTATTTGTCTTTGTAGAATTTTGTCGAACTAGGGCTGAAGTCGAAGTGGTTATTATACAAAGTGTCAGCCCACAGTTTGTGCACATACATGCACATTGTGCACACAAACCTCTTGAACTACAATGTGGCTATGATTTGTTACACATGCTGTGACATTTTAATAGTTGCACTTTTTATCATCAAAGCAAGCAAGAGTATTGTAGAAAGCTGAAGCATTGCAACGAAATGGTTTCCAATTGGTTACTTGTTCGTTTGTTTACAATTAGTATTATTATGGTGTTATAGTTGACAAATAGTTGTATTTCGCCAGTATTGTGGGGGCAATATATAGTATAATTGTATACTAATTAGGATTTTTTAAGAAACATTAAATTTTTTTTTGATTTTATTTCAATAAATGATACAATAGAACATGAATTTTGGTTGTGAAATTTAAAATATTTTATATTCTATCTTTAATTAGAATATTTTTTTGTCTAAGTATTACACGCCTACAAATTTCAGGGGGTCTAACTGTAACTTAATAACGGATATTTGACTGCAGGAGTTTAAGTGTTACGCGCGCATAAACCTCAAAGAGTCTGTGTATAATATTTTAAATGTCAGGGGACCTGAGTGATTAAGTGACAAATTTTAGGGGATCTGAATGTAATTTTACAAAAAAAAAAAAAAGAAGAAACGGAAGGGATGGTTTCTCTAACAAAATGGAGGAAAAAAAAAAAGAAGCGACGTAGGAGAGACGACATCTCTAACCAGTGAGGTGATTGATAGGTTAGATTTTTGAATAAAATTATAGGTGAGAAGTGATAAATTTTGGGGGAAATGAGAGGATGGTGATGATCGTTGGATGAATTGATTTGAAACCGTATGATGAACTTGTTGAAGCCGCTTTATTTTATATTATAGATTTTTTAGCCGTATTAATTACAAATTGTGTAATTAAAGAAAAAAAAGTAAAAATATTTTAATTTTTTTTGTTGCACAATGCCTTCGGTAATTGGTTCAAGTCTTGTTTCTCTAAATAAAGAGGATTTTTTTTATGTGTTGTGAACAATGCCTTTAGACACAGATAATTTGTTACAATTTTTATATTTGTTATATAGTACTTTCAGGTACGGACAATTACTAGTATGCACATATCTTTCATTCTATTGTTCTTATTTCTTTTGTTCTTCAAAAATACTGCATCACATATCTGTGCCACCGCACCAACACCGATAAACCCTTCTCCCAAACCTAACATTTCCATCTGTCATCTCTGCAAACCCTTACCCCTTTTGTTTCTCTCTCTCTCTCTCCCCCTGTTGCTAACTCTCTCACCCAATTTCTCCCCCTTCTGCACAAACACACACGGAGACCCCACTCTACCCCCTTTGCTTCTCTCTCTCTCACACAAACACGCCTAAGCACTTGCACAAACACACATTACTTCTCTCTCTCTCTCATGCAATCACACAATTTAAAATTCGGTTTTTACTACTATTTGCCAAATGATGATTGATTTTTTTGGGTTTGCTCAGACATTTTAGGGGGCTATTCCAAGTAGATCATGCGGAAGAAATCATAATTTGAGGTTTTTGTCTATGAAATCATTGTAGTTGTCTTTTGAGTGATTGTTTTAATCACCTATATTATTGGAATTGGTGTTGGATTTTGCTACAATATTATAGATTTGAATAATAATTATGGGATTTTTTTGTGCTCGAATAGGGAATTTTTATGCTTGAGTGGATTTTGCTACATTTTTTTTGTTATCTTGGTGGTTGTGTTGTGTGGATGGTTGTGGGGTTATTTTTGACAGTGGTGGGCTATAAAGAATTGGAAGTGCTATTTTATTTTTTTGTTTTTTTTGTTTTTCATATTTTTGTTAATTTGCTAGATTGCTAATTTGAACTCTGGTTGATTTGATGAGAATTTTGTTTCTTAAGATTAGTTTCTAAGTGATTAAAAGTGTAATGAGTTCAACTAATCTTTGTGCAAGGGGTTATGTGTGTTTGTGAGAGAGAGAGAAGCAGAAGGGGTAGAGTGGGGGTCTCTGTGTGTGTGTATGTTTGTGCAGAAGGGGGAGAAATTGGGTGAGAGAGTTAGCAACAGGGGAGGGAGAGAGAGAAAAACAAAAGGGGTAAGGTTTTGTAGAGATGACAAATGGAAATGTTAGGTTTGGGAGAAGGGAGAAGGGTTTACCCGTGGTGGTGCGGTGGCACGGGTACGTGATGCAGTATTTTTGAAGAACAAAAGAAATAAGAACAATAGAATGAATGATATGTACACATTATCTATTGATGGAAGGAAACGAAAGAATCCCACGATTTCATTGTATGCTACAATGATAATAGTAAGACTTAGATATGTTATTAAATCCTAGAATCAATAGATCATGTCTTAATCACAGGACATGTATACAAAATTACATATGAAAAGAGACTAAAGGTTCCCGCTTTAGTTTCTTCTTCATTCAATTAACTCCTTAGCAACCAAAATGTGGAGCATTGCATAAATATCTCCTCCTTCAATTGTAGCCAACTTACTCTACACAATCGATTATTCTACAAAAGGACAATATGGAAAGCAATTGGTATTAGCATTTTCACAAACGCTTGGAAGCAAATTATTTAAGGTAATAATTTCAAACTTAATATTTTTCATACAGCACAAGAGACTTATGCTTCATGATTCCAAACGGAGGGAACCAAATATGATAAAATACAAAGAAAATCAAGAGTAAGTTGAAATATAAACATTTCCATGAAAATAGTAAACAAATTCAATAGGGAATAAGACTATATTGCATGGGCTTGTGACGATTCTCTCTATAAATATCTTTAAAAGATTTACCTAGCAAACCCCAATACAAAGCCAAGAGGAATTATAAGATTAAGCAATACGAAGCAATCCAGATTTTTACCCATTAATTGTCCATTATATTATGAAACCCTCATTGTGGTAAAGGGTAACTATAATTGCAACTCTTCAATGTATACTCTAAGTACATGTACACTTAAAAGAACACCCAAATTCACAATTACATAGAATCAATTCAAATTTGCAAAAAGTCCGAAATACTAAAGACCATAGAATGTGAAGGCAATCATTGCATTAAACGGGGAGAAATAGAATTTTCTAATTTATGTTCAATGAAAGAACACAATTAAGGAGATTGAATGATTAGAGAGCCATACCACCAAACAGCTACATCATTCATGACCAATGAGTTAGCATTGACTGTATAACACCAAGAGAGAAAAAGAACAACACGCAGGTAGATGCAAGAATGGGCTGTGCATGCAAAATGTTGATAATAAGTGTATCAGAGTCCAAAGCAAACTCATTTTTTTTTTGCCTCTAACTTCAAAGCTAAAAAAAATATATTATGATAATGGGAAAAAATACATAATGTGTCCACGGTTCAAGTCCTAAATTGAACCAGATGCTTCAAAGACCTTATATCAAATGGAAAGTTAACTAATAATCCTCAACTTAATTAATCCAAATCTTAGAAAATAAATTGATTTTTTAGACGTGTAACCATAAAAAACAACTACAGAAAATTCACAAAAAATAGACACCAAAACACCCGAAGAGATAGAAATTTATTTATGCCTCTAGGACCCAAAAGTTCTGTAAGACCTATAACCACCACAACAAATGAAAATAAATAGATCAAATCAATAACCATAAAGGAAATTTTTATTTTTACTTTTTATGGATAGTTTCGAGAATCTCTATATAGGTAATGTTTTATTGAGCATGTATACAAAGTGCGAGGTATTAAGCTTAATCTGTGTCCATATTCATTGCTTTATTTTATTTTTTTCTTTTCTGTAAATATTCAATTTTTTAAAATTGTACAGTAACTTCAGGCTCGGGTAATCGCTACTATATAGATAGGAGATGACTTATTTTACTTCTAATGTGGATTGATATCATACTTGCCCATGCATTGCATGGGGTCCTACTAGTTTCTATTATAAGTTGTTGTTTTCTGAATGATTCTACTATGTTATAAATTTTTTATACACGTATAGAAAATTGAGATCGTTATTAATACCACATGTATTACTTCTAAAGTTATATATGTTTATTTGAAAAAATTGAGACCTGTTTTTCTTATATTTTTAAACCTTGTTTAGGTTTGGAAACTGTTGAGCTAGTTATGTTCACACCTATACTTAACATTTTTTCAAATTTTGATGTTGAGAATGATACCATCATATAGGGGCTGATAATTGAGTCGAGCTATTCGAGCTCGTCTCAGATAAGAATCGACTCGAGCTCGACTCGTGTTTTAAACGAGTCGAGCTTGAACAATTTTTAAAAGGCTTGACTTGAGCTCCCAAAGTTCGGCTCGTTTATATGTAAAATAGTCGAACTACTCTGACTCGGCTCGTTTTGGGTTCGGCTCAGGTTCAACTCATTTTCTAAATAAAACAAGCTTTAACAATTTTTTAGGCTCGTTTAAAAAAACATGCTCAACAGGCTTAGCTCGAACTTGCAAAACTCAGCTCGAACTCGCAAAGCTCGACTCAATTATCAGCTCTACCAACATAGGTGAGCATGTGGGATAATGCTTATGAATTTTAATGATTTAGTTTGAGAGGAAACATTTATTTGTGATTGAGGTTTTTGATGTAAACTTGGGTTATTTATATAATAAAGTAGCTAGATCCATTTGTCTTTAGTTTTTCGCGGATTAGATTGCTTGACGATTATTGATCTAACGGTCCTCATGTCAAAATTTTGTAAGACTTCTATTTCTCATCTAACTGTGTCCCCCTATCTCATACTAACTAATATAAAGACTCTTATCTCTCTTTTAACTCTATCTCTCGATCCCATACTATAACTCTCTCCCGATCTCAGACTAACTCTCTCCCTCTACTTCACCCGATGCACTCTCCCTGCCTCTCTCTCATTTTTAAAATCAACTTATCTCCAACTCTCCCCTATCTCATACTAATTGTTACCTCACCCGACACATATCTCTCTTCCTTATCTCTCATCTAACTCTCTCTCCTTACCTCACCCAACAACTCTAACTAATTGGTTGCTTTCATCGTCAAATTGGTGAGCGAAACACTGCCACCAACAACCGTAAGCCACCACCCCACACTCCCTGACAGTGGAACATTGTCGAAGCAATTGGTTGATTTTATCGTCAAATTGGTGAGCCATGAGCAACAGTTGTGCTTTGTTTTCAGTCATTGCAATTATTCGCACATCCAGTAAGTGGACTTCAATATTTTAGGTTTGGTTTGAATTACATCTAATTGCTTTTATTAGATCCCGTTTTCTTATTTTCTTCATTTTCATGGTATGTATTTAATAAAGTTTACCTTATAGAACATTAGCTTGATCATCAGTGGGTGAAAAATCTCTTTCCCCTAGCATTTGATGTGTACACAATTTCTCTTATGTTGTATCAATTCAGTTGAAGAATTTGTAAGACTTGGGTTATTTATATAATAAAGTAGGTAGATCCCTTTGTCTTTAGTTTTTCGCGGATTAGATTGCTTGACGATTATTGATCCAACGGTCCTCATGTCAAAATTTTGTAAGACTTCTATTTCTCATCTAACTGTCTCTCCCTGTCTCATACTAACTAATATAAAGACTCTTATCTCTCATCTAACTCTATCTCTCGATCCCATACTATAACTCTCTCCTGATCTCAGACTAACTCT
The DNA here is from genome assembly GCA_023539305.1 of Ilex asprella. Classification (NCBI taxonomy): domain Eukaryota; kingdom Viridiplantae; phylum Streptophyta; class Magnoliopsida; order Aquifoliales; family Aquifoliaceae; genus Ilex; species Ilex asprella. The sequence goes on from JAHQCQ010041024.1 coordinate 7,267, forward strand.
CTCTCTCTACTTCACCCGATGCACTCTCCCTGCCTCTCTCTCATTTTTAAAATCAACGTATCTCCAACTCTCCCCTATCTCATACTAATTGTTACCTCACCCGACACATATCTCTCTTCCTTATCTCTCATCTAACTCTCTCTCCTTACCTCACCCAACAACTCTAACTAATTGGTTGCTTTCATCGTCAAATTGGTGAGCGAAACACTGCCACCAACAACCGTAAGCCACCACCCCACACTCCCTGACAGTGGAACATTGTCGAAGCAATTGGTTAATTTTGTCGTCAAATTGGTGAGCCATGAGCAACAGTTGTGCTTTGTTTTCAGTCATTGCAATTATTCGCACATCCAGTAAGTGGACTTCAATATTTTAGGTTTCGTTTAAATTACATCTAGTTGCCTGTATTAGATCCTGCTTTCTTATTTTCTTCATTTTCATGGTATGTATTTAATAAAGTTTACCTTATAGAACATTAGCTTGATCATCAGTGGGTGAAAAATCTCTTTCCCCTAGCATTTGATGTGTACACAATTTCTCTTATGTTGTATCAATTCAGTTGAAGAATTTGCTTTTGATATGGACAAATTCTCACCATTCAAAAATAAATGGAGAATCCTCCAATTATTTTAAAATTGGAGGGGAGGCAAACTCGGTTTTATGTGTTATGGTTCTTTGATAGGCATACATGTCAGGACAAGGACAGAGAAACATTGAAAATTTTACATATGACGTTTATGAGATAGGTCAATCTTGAAAAAAATAAAGAGGGGAGAGGCATTAGTGCTTGCGAAGTTACAAGAGATATTGGAGGATCTTAAAATTGGTAGGATACTATAGAGTTTTAAACTGAAGTAATGGGGGTAGCTTGAATCATGAAAGTATCCTACCATAAAAGTATCTTTCATTTCATTTTCGGACATCCTTTATTTTCGGTTTCGTGGAATGCAACTAAAGTGTCTCAAGAGAGCTATGAGTAGAGATTTCTTTCGAATTCTCTCTACCCATAATGTTTTGATAGAGAAAATCTCAAGAGAGCTATGCATAATGTAATATCCTGACCCACCCTTGAGTGTCTAGTAGTTATAACATAGAGTTTTATATTCTTAAACTCGGACTATTATGTTGAAAAGTCTCTTCAATATAAAATATTAATATAAATAAATAATAATTCTTAACAGAGAGTTTTGAAGGATCTAGAAAAATTCAGAAAGTTCTAGAATAATTGAGAAGAATCCGGAAGGTTCTAGAAAAATCTAGAAAAGTCTAGAATATTTTAGAAGGTTCTAGGAAATACTAGAAGATTCTAGAGGGAAGTAGAATGTTCCGAAAAGTTTCGGAATGACTTAGAAGGTTGGAGAAGACTTTAGATGAGTCTAGATACTTGTGGAATTGTCATGTGGAAAATAAGCTTCAAACCTAGAAGGATCTAGGAGAGGGGGGAGATGGTAGAATATTCTACGAATTCTTCCTTAAAATGACACATGTCAATATTTTCTAGAATAATCCTAGGAGGCCTATAAATAGAACATTTGGGGATTGGATTAAGTATACAAGTGCACTTTCAATAAAGAATAGAGAGTAAAAGAGAGAAGAAGGAATGAAGAGCATTTTATCAAAGAAGAATGGAAATTATGAAAGAAAGAGGAAAGGCATCAAGCAACATACCATTTGGACTTGAGGTGAGTGGTTTGACATACTACGTATTTTTGAAAATCCCCCATATCCCTAAACATTTTAAACACGATACATCATGCTTGTTCATTACTACCTTTAAAAAATGTTTTACTAAGTGTATACTTGTGGCATACGATGAATTCTTTGTGAAGTATTGTGACTCGATCACTTGTTTATATGGTGAGACTTAGTAATGGTGAATGGGACCAAAAATAAAAGTCCAGGGAAATTATTCCTCTATGTGTGGTGACTTTGGCCACTAGGGAACAGACTCGGGGGAGGTTGAGGTGACCCTAGTGCTCAACGGTTGAAGGAACAGTGCCTGGAAGTCTTGGTGACCTTCACCGGATCGTCTTATGGAACAGACTCGGATGAGACTGTGGTGACCCTAAGTACGATGTTGGATCCAACCTTGAGAACTTCTGACATTTGGTATGGTTCCCAAATATCGGACAAGTCCTTACCATTATGAGGAGGTGATATAATCACAACATTTTTAGTTACTGGTTTTGTTTATGATTATCTATCGTATGTCATACATATTTTCTTGCTATCAGTTATTTTATATTCCCTGTTTTCAAAATTAATATTATTATGTGTGCCTTACCATTCATTGGGCTTTAAGCTCATTCCGTTAGATTATGTTTTTTTTCCAGGTGACAGACTAGAGTGTCGCTAGCAGACTCTGGAGACTTTTGTGCACCTGATTGTGCTGGGACCTCCATAGGACGTTTTGTGCATCATTTTATGTAGATAAGTATATATGTACTTTTTGAGTAGACACTCGGTATATATGAGCGATAATCCTCTTTTGTTCGGGTAATAGACATGTTACTTAATAATACAATGACATTTGGTGTTTTGTCATTTTGGTGCAACTATTTTGGACTTGCTACTGTGGGTGGGGATCTTGGTGGATGAGTTTAAAATTCAAAAGGGTTTGGAAACCATGTGTGGTTGTGTAAGTCATACAATAAGGTAGAGTGCAGATTTGAATCTTTAGCAAAACAAATCCCTTAAATCTTACAAATCATGCAAAGTTTTTTGGGAATGGACTAACTATCATGAAATTTAAAAAATATCGGCTTACATGGCAATAAACATTTTTGCCTTTAATGTTTCGTTCTTTAGTTTTTTTTTCTTACCATCAGGTAAGACTTCAAGTTTCCTGGTTCACATTTTAAAATTTTAATAAATAAAATTGGTCCTTGCACAATTGAGGTTATTTTTAAAAAAAAAAATTACCAGGATTTATTTATATTTAATTGTGACAATCGGACAAGTGTTCAATTAATGACTACTCTTATACTCATGCCAACATTAATATACCACCTGAGTGAGGACTATGACAAACAAAAAAAAGGGGCAAATTTCTCAATAATTATAAAAAAATATTAGAAACATTCAAAGCGAAGCTCCTCTTAAATGTGGTAGCATATTTGTAGTTTTGGTCCTATGTTTAGTTGTTCATTTGGTTGGATTTGATCTTATGATAGTGCACTCATGTATGTTTGGGTTTTATATTTTGGCCAAAATTTCAATATAAAATGATTTTTTTAATGCATTTTTGTGCTGTTTAGGGTTTTTGATTTTTCGAATTATGCTATTGGTTGGTCTTTTATAATTCGTTTGGGTCTTTATGGTTTGAAAACATATGAATTAATTGATATTCAAATATTGAATCACCTTCATTAAGATTCTAACTAGCCATCATCACCGTCTCTTTTTCAACTTTCTCACTTTGCTCCTCCATCTACCATAGCCTACCAAGCCACAACCACGAATATGAAATTCACCAAGCCTCGCACTACCCAACCCACCCCCTCTGCCATCAATCCCATCCCCACCACAAACCCACATAACCCATTTCCCTAAGCACCACTACAACCCACCGAATAATATATTTTAAATCGATTTTGTTAGTTGTTTTATTGTCATTGTACTAAATTTCTTGCTTGATTTCTATTCATGTGGACCTAACAGTAGGGATATGATAGAAACAAAACTCATCGCATTTTGAGTGGTTTTAAATCCTAATCCTCAAATCATTCCATAACTTGCTTAATGGAACTAGGGGACTTGATGGGTTATCTTATGACCTTGCTCCAATTGGGCAAGTTGGTAACAAGTGAGCTTATAAGCCATTTAAATTGTCAGTTTCATTTGAAAGCAAGACTTTCTAATTATTTATTTTATTTTATTCTGTGAAGGGGGTAAGGTCTATGTTCGCCTTTTTTTTTTTTTTTTGTAATTTCAATTATTAATAAATTTTGCCCCTACATGGGTTTAACCAAAAAAAAAGTTGAGTTCGTATTACTTATTACTTCGATTATACAAATTGTGTCTGTAGATTGACATTGTCCAAGGGTCATGTTTTTAAAGTGTATTTTGTCAATTTTTTAATAATGGGTCTATATTAATTGGTATTTTATGTTATACATTGCTTCCAGTGTAATTTTTTTTTATAGTGTCTTCAGACACGGGTAATAATTAATACTACTTTAAAGTACCAACATAACTTCAAACTTTATTTTCCTACTTTTACCCTTTGGTAAGAGCATCTCCAACAAGGCTATCTAAAATAGCTACTCAAAATATATTTAAATACTATATTATCTACTTTAGCTAACCACTTTTTTAAATTCACTCCAACAGCACTATATATTTAAGTAACAACTTTAACTAACTTTTAATAATAAAATCTAAAATACGATGTAGTATGTCATGTCATCACGATATTGATGACATCACATGTTGACGTGTTACGTCACGTCATCAAAATTAAAAAATTTTAAATATTTTTATTAATAACGGTCATATTTACAACGGTCACGAAATTGAAAATTTTAAAATTTGAGTTTTTCAAAGGTCATATTTGCAACGGTCATATTTTTGGATATGCATAAATAGGATCTTCCATCTCTCATTGTCATATACCTCAAATCTATTTATTGGCATTGCACTCTTCTTTGTGTTTATGTTATGGCTCTATCATGCAATGAGCATGCTTCTTAATGATTTTGACTCCGACGATGAATTGGAGATGATAACAATTTGTGCTATTGAAATGAACAAACTCAATGGCGAGGAAAACTCTGTTGTACGTCGTGGTTCCATTCAAGGATATTCAGTTATTTTTCGCAATCGAGTTCAAGGTCACGAGAGACTATATCGTGATTATTTTGCTAAACCGTCTATCTATCTCCCAAATTTATTTCGAAGAAGGTTTCGAATAAATCGAGCATTTTTCCTTCGTATTCTATCCATAGTGAAAGATTATGATCCATATTTTGTCCAAAAAAAAAATGTTGCTGGAACTATTGACTTATCTTCCCTTCAAAAGATGACAGACGCTATAAAAATACTTGCTTATGGAGTTTGCAGCAGATGCTGTTGATGATTATGTGAGGATTGACAGAAGCACCGCAATAGAAAGTTTAAAAAACTTTGTGAGGGCGGTAGTAGCAATTTTTTCCGATGAATACCTCAGGTCACCAAACAACGATGACATTGCTAGATTATTAGCAATGGGTACCAACCGTGGGTTTCTTGGAATGTTGGGTAGCATTGATTGTATACATTAGAAATGGAAGAATTATCCAACAACATGAAAAGGTATGTATTATGGTCACGTCCATGAGCCAACAATTATTTTGGAGGCAGTAGCTTTATATGATCTCTGGATTTGTCATGCCTTTTTTGGGTTACCCGGATCTCTTAATGATATCAATGTACTAGAACGCTCTTATGTTTTTTCTCTCCTTTCAGAAGGGCGGGCTCCTCCAGTCAATTTCTCAGTCAACGATAACAATTATACAATGGGGTATTACCTTGTTGATGGTATATATCCAAAATGGGCAACATTTGTCAAAACAATTTCATCTTCAAGAGGCAATAAGCAAATACATTTTTCAAAATCTCAAGAGTCATCAAAAAAAGATGTTGAGCGAGTATTTGGCGTGCTCCAAACACGATTTGCTATAGTGCGTGGACCAGCACGTTTCTAGACAGCTGGAGTGCTTAAGGATATTATGAAGGCATGCATAATATTACATAGCATAATTGTCGAGGATGAGAGGAATGCTAATGAGTTGGACTGTACTTATGATACAATGGATGAGAGTCCCACTGCCACAGTCATACCTGAGCGGAGTTCATAACTACTCCAATTTATTAATACTCAGCATTGCATTAGAGACAAAGAAACTCATTCCAAACTCCAAGCTGATCTAGTCGAGCAATAGTGGAATATTCATGGAAACTAGTAGGCATTACTTAATCAAATGTTATTACAGTACTTGTAGCATGATTACTACTACTTAAAGTTGTTTGTTTATTAATAAAAAAGAACTACATCTTCTTTGCCAGTATTTCCATTTGGCGGCGCGGGAAATATTCAGCTTGCAAAGGAGGCATGCAACTCGTATCCATCGACATTATTCGCTCTTCCTTTCTTACTTGCTCCATTTGCATTCTTTTTTCCTCTTGCAGTATACGTTCATGTTCTTGCAGCAGACGTTGTTGTTCTTGAAGATACTGTTTTTCAAACATTTCAAATTTCTTCTCATTTATTGTCTTTTTCTCTTCCTTCATCTCTGTTAACAAATTAACGAGTTCAAAACTTCTTGTATCCCCTCCACCTTCCTTACTCTTTGATTTTCGTAGTCGTGCTTTCTCAGCTTTCCTTCCAGGTGGTCTGTCTAAGGATCCATAGGACCCACCGTCATCTCCTAAATTTATGGAGTCCGCAGTAGAAGGCACGGACCTGCCAGGAGTTGCATTATGTTTTGTTTTTTGCTTCTTTGCTTGAGAATCCTCCATCCATTTTGGTTGATACCTTAACTCATTCCAATAATGTTCAAACGGAAAAGAAGATTTATAGAGTTCCTTGTACAAGTTCTTGGCATCACGAATCTGAAAAATTATACAACAAAACTCATTATCATATCATTAAAAATACACTATTTTGTATGAAAATATTCACTCATACCTTGTCTTTCTCTGTCAAACCACTTTGATTCAGTCTTTCTATCTGTGCAAAGCACCCACAAAATTTGTTGGTGGCTAGCTGAATTGTCGACCAACAATTCATCAAAGAATTTTGACTATGACTAGGGCATGTCTTAGGTTTGTATTCGTGAAAGAACTCGCAAACCCTTTGCCAATATGTCTTTGATTTTTGCTCATTTCCTTGCACGACATCCAAACTAATATTAACCCACGCCGAGATTATCATAATGTAAAATTACCACCTCGTTGTTTTTTTTGTGATGGATTCTACTTGAGGAGATATAGGTGAAGATTGACCTATAACCTCATCACCTAAATTTGTTCCATCATGCATGAGATTGGTGAAATACGTACCATGTTGGAATGGATCCATGTGTAATGCCTATAAGATGAGACAAACAGTGTTCAACTCCTACAGATCAACCATCAACCATCAACCATCCTTGACTCTATAGGTCCAGCAAACCCAATGCAATTCAATAAAACCCAATTACTAGCAGCAAAATTTGGTCTTTGTGACAATAGGACTTGGCAAAATTTGGGATCACTTAAACTAAAAAGAGAAATCATAAACAATCAGGAAATCAATCCACAAGGAGCAAAACCCATTTCTCATTTCTGCTTTCTTCTAGGTTGATTGGAAGAAACTCTTAGATTTGAACTAATCCAAGGAATTCCCATGATAGTGTTGCGTGCAATTACATTCCTTTTTCATTAAGAGAAATGAAAAACACTTTGGTTTCTCTAAATTTAATGGTCCAACAAAACAATACCCACCTTAAAGAGAATGATAACTATGACTGAAACCCACATTAAATCATAGCAAAAACAGAGAAAAGGAAAGGATCTTGAAATGTTCTTGCCAATAACACTTTATTATTATTATTATTATTTTTTAAGGTATCATGCCCTCTGATCCACTTGCTAAAGAAGCTATGGACATTAACAAAGTATACACAGAGAGAGACTCATTAAGCAACTAAGACCAACTTCAACTTTTGAAGTCACCATGGTGAGATTTCTGTAATTTTCTTATCTCAACAATAGGAAATCCAACTTCTCTTCCAAAAGAAATTCATTTTGCTTGGACCAAAAGGCTTTTTTTTTCTAGGCAAAATGTCCTTGGACTCACCAGTTTCATTGTGCCTCTCAGTCTAGCTCTCTTTGGTTTTTATGACACTAGGACTTGGCAAAATTACTATCAACAAAATTTGGGATCACTTAAACTACTCATGAGCATCACAAGTATAAAATTTGATAAATCATAAACAATAAGTCATAAACAAAAAATTGTATAAACACAAACAATAGGATAATCATTTGCATAAATCGTAAACAATAAGTCATAAAATTGCATAAACATAAACAATTAGTTGGCATTTGAATAAAATACAAAATCTGAGACCACAAACACTAAAAAGAGAAATCATAAACAACACAATCAGGAAATCAATCCACAAGGAGCAAAACCCATTTCTCAGAGCCTGATTTTTCTTCCAAAACATCATCCTTACAGCCTCATCAAACCACAAGGGAGTGTCAATGAAATCAATCATATATGTATATGTGTGTGTGTGTGTGTGTTTGCATGAAGGGGCAGTTGATAGGTTCATTGTGAAATCATCGGATGGGTGCCAAAGGGGGGCAAATCACAAAAAAATTGATGCCAGAAGGGTGCCATCGCAAATTGATGTCGGAGGGGGGCAAATCGCAAATCATCGGCTGTGTATTGGGTCGGGTGATTCGAGAAAAGTGTAGAAGTTTTACAAGAAAATGGTAGGAAACCCAAAAAATACCAAACCCATGTAGCAAATCTGAAGCTTTGAAGCATATGTACTTGAAGCAGCAAATCAATGTAGCAAATCTGATGAAGCAGCAAATCTATGTAGCAAATCTGAAGCTTTGAAGTAAATCTGAAGCTTTGAAGCAAATCTGAGAGAAGCAAATCGAGAGAGGCAGGGAGAGGCGAAAGGGAGATGGCGCGAGGGAGATATCAGTTCTATGCTGTGGAGCTTCAGTGAGACAGAGAGAGAGAGGGCCAGCGAGGGGAGAATGACTAGCTACATGGAGCGAGTGAAAATAATGTTATCTAATTTAGATAGTCTTTTAGCCAGTCTGTTGGAGCCCAAATTTGTGGAGTGGCTATCTAAAATAGCTAACAAGGCTCTTTTAGATAGCCTGTTCGAGATGCTCTAAAAACAAATAGGGTAAATTACACGAATACCCCCTAACCTTTTGGTTGATTACACGGACACTCCTTGACATTTGACAAATGACACTCGGACCCCAATAGTTAGACAGAGTTAACTCTCCTAATAAAAAGACAAATTTGCCCCTCTGTTTAACACAAACTCAAACTCAAACTCAAACCTTTGCCCCTCAGTTTAACACAAAAGCTAAACCCAAACTCCAATCCCTCTCTGACTCTCTCTCTCTCTCTCTCGCTCCTACCAGCGAACCCAAACCCAAACCCCAGTCCCCTTCTCTCTCTCCCACTAACGATAATCATCGGTCTTCTCTCTCTCAGCTCATCTCTGTGTGTGCATGTGTGTCTATATATGTTTATACATACATATATATATGTATATACATACATATATATATACACACAGGCAGAGAGAGAGAGGAGGTGGAGGCGGTTTCCATGGTGTGGAGGCAATGATTAGTGGTGGGTAATGAAAATGGAGATGGAGGAGAAGAATGTGATTGTTGGGTTCGATTTTGGTTGTTGGGTTTGTGTGTGTGGTGTGGTTGAGGAGTTGGAAATGAAGGTGGAGGAGAAGAATGTGGTGAAATTGTTCGATGGTTGTGTGTGTGTTTTTCATCGTGGAGAAGAAAAGTACCAACATATCTTCAAAACTTTATTTTCCCACTTTTACCCTCCATTAAAAACAAATATACCATCCCTATATCCTATAAAATGGATACCTTCTAGGAGCCAATTCATCACAGGTGCTACTCCTCCCAATTTTTTAGCAAAAAAAATGGCCCAATAAACCTAATTCATCACCGCCCTCCCAAGTTTCCAGCCGTTACGACCTCTCTCCTTCTCGATCGACCCTCCAACTCACTTCACCATGGCCCAACCCAACCACTCTAATCGACTCAGCCACCGGCCACTGCTTCTCTTACTCCGAATTCACCAACCAAACCAAAATCCTGGCCGCATCTCTGCAAAACCTTACGGGTCTCTCCAAAGGCGACACTGCATTCATTCTCTCTCCCAATTCAACCCAAATTCCTATCCTATACTTCTCTCTTCTTTCTCTCGGAATCATCATCTCTCCCGCCAACCCAGCCAGCACCGAGGCCGAGATTTCCTGCCAAATCAAGCTCTCAAAACCAGTGATCGCCTTTGTCGTGTCATCAACGTGTCCAAGGGCGGATCTATTGGTGGGCTGTGGTGGGCTGAAGCCCGGAGTTAAAAAAAAAAAAAAAGTTTACCAGTAAGTATCAGCCCACCCAAAAAAAAAAAAAATCCCATCCAACTCAACCCAACTCAACCCAACAAACCCAACCCACCCCACTTGCAAACTTCCCCAAAACCGGTCGGTCACTTCCCCCAAAACTATATTCTGTCTCTTCTCTCTGTCTCAGCAACGTCCTCCGACGATGTGAATTCGAGCGTGTCTGTGGCGACTCACAGTGGGAAGATTGATCCTCCAAATCGGCCTCTCCCACCTTCCTCCGACCAGCACACGATGATCAGAATCGAAAAACCCAAATGGGTTTGCTCTGGTGCTGCCGATGAACAGAAGTTGAACCAAAAGGTTGGTTTCTCTTTCTCTTTTCATTTTCTCTGGTGTATGTTAAAGTAGTTTCCCACAATGTTCAGTTCTTATCTTTTTCTTACTCTCTTTTCCCCTTTTTCTTCTTTGCGGTGTATGTTGAAGTAGAATCATGGGTTCTGTTTTTGTTGTTATGTTTCTTCGGTTTTATTGCCGACAAATTTGGGAAAAAAAGTAAAATTGAAATGTTTACCTTGATTTGTTTGTTGATTTTTGTAGCTTTTTGTTAGTTACGGGTATAGTGCACAAGGACGGCCTCGAATCGGAGTAAGCTTGGGCCTTTTTGTTGACTGTCTCAACACATTTTCTGTTCCTGAACATTCTAACACCATTGAAATCCGGTACCTGGGCCTGGCATTACAGCTTCTTCTCACGTATGTTTCCTTTTGCCTTATTTAATTGATTTGTTAATATTGCATTGTTATACAGTGGATTTGTGGAATAACACAGACTAATCTCTGTACTCAAACTTTCTGTTTCATGAAATATGTAACTACTTTTGTAGTTGAAATTTGTGATCCTTTGATTCAATTCGAATCGTTCTTAGATGATGAGTAGATTCTTTTCTTGATGTGAATTTTCCTGCAAATATGAATGGTTGATAAAAGATTGCATTCAAACCCTTAGGTTCTCAGTTGTAATAAAAAGAACTTTGGAAGAAGTTAGGGGCAAGGGAACTTTGTAAAACAGTGTTGAAGTTCACAACGTACACAACTGACTTCTTAGTGGCTTATAGTTTTCCAATCCTATTGTTAGATTTCATGAGCTTTTTTTCTATTTGTCAATGGTTGCAATTGATTTCAACTGGAGGCACAATTCAACCTTATCCCTCTGTCTTTCCATTATTACAAGAAACCTAGATTTAGAAGTTTAGGGAAGGTTACTGACATGCTCTTGAGAGATTAGTGTTGAGCTTATATTTATCCAATTTAGGGTCCTCTTGCAAATCGAACTTTTGGTTGTATCTTGTTTCCCTTTTGTGTATGAGTAATCAATCTTAAGTTACAAAGCTTTCAGAGCACTTGAACAAAACAAACGTCCAGTTTTGAATCGAACCGTACCCATGGCTATCAAGTTAGCTTTCCCACTAGTTCTTACAAGTTGGTGCGGAATTTAGATGTATGCATTCATTCTGATATTTGGCATATTGAATTTAGCTTGATTGATTTTTATAATGAACTTTTTCCCCAATATTAAATGATATGTTTTAAAATTTGCTTGTTCTACGCCAAAACCACGATCCTATTTGGGTAATTTGGGTATGAATGTTTACATTTTTATTTTGTTAGTCGTATGAATGTTTAGCTTAGCCCGAGATAAACAAAAATCTTGGCTCCGCCCTTGAACGTGTCACAAACTCCCAACCATGCGATACGGGACAATACTTATTGACTCGCCCCGCGTTAAAGTTTGAGTCAGTGTTATCGAGTTCCAGTCGTGAACTCTGCCCCGCGTCAAAGTTAGTCAGTCTGATATCGCAGTGATTATGTACTCGTCGGGGACTACCGACAAGTCAAAGGTGTGATGCAGACTCATCGGAACTTGATTGCGATTGTAGGGATATTTTTAGCTCGGCGACCGGAGAGGGAGTCACTGGCAGTGTTTCTGTATACGGTCCTGAAGGGACTCATGATAGATTCAGCAACCCCCGGACGACACGTGGACAGAGGCGAGTGATGGAGAGCCGAGGCATGAGGCCGAGGACGTTAACGAAGCCGAGCAAGGAAGCCGAGAGGGGGTATTTTCGGGGAGCCGAGTACAACCTCTGACAGGCATTAAATGCGATTTGACCCAGCATTTATGGCGATGTAAGTGACTAAAACAGGGCATTTAATGAGCCTCTGTACCTACCGAGACTCAAACTGGCAACCATGAGTGGGCGCATTAATGGCTAGGAGTCAAGGCACAGAGCTACAAATAATAGCCTTCGAGGCGCCGACTGCTATGAAATAGGTGTCAGACGCTGTTCATAGGTACTCAAGTGCTCGGCGTGGCCCCGAGGTTGGGTCCGAGGCGCCGAGCATTGATGAGACGAGAATGCAAGTGAGAATCAATCATTACACTTGGGCGAGTTTGAAAAGCATTAATTGCTGAGAGGATCGCTGTGTCAGAGCAATCATTTCAAGTTCAGGTATAAATACCCTCCAGTAAAATGAACTAAGGTACGCAAATTTGAACCCTTAAACTGAGTGAATTAAGCTTAATCCCTCTTTCCTTGCTGACTTAAGCTTCAAATAGGATAAGTCGGGCAGACGCCTGACTCTCTTTTTCCAAAACTTGTGAATGTTTCAGGTTCACCAGTCGAACCATCGCTTTCTTAAAATGATTGCTGGACAAATCCCGTGCAGGTCCCTTATTTTCATGTGTTTGGGTTTTTGACAGTGTGAAGTCTGTGGCTCTAAGTGAGACTGTGGTGTTGATGGAGAGGTTTGACTTGAGGAAAATGTTGAGAGCTGTGGGGGAGTTCAGGGTGACGGATGTGGCAGTGGCGCCACCGGTGTTGGTGGATATGGCGAAGGGAGATGTGACGGATGGCTGTGATTTGAGGTCGTTGGATAGGGTTGATTGTGGTGGTGCGCCACTTGGCAAGGACGTGATCAGAGCATTTTCAACGAAATTTTCGGGTGTTCTCTTACATCAGGTTAGTAGTGTCCACCACTGAAGGCTCGTCACCATTATTTGTTTACTCGGCCGCCTTCTGGAATCTGGAGGTTCAAGCTTTGTTGATTATCTATTGAGGAAACTATACATATGACCCTCAAAATATGATTTTTATTTGTTATTTTTTTTTCTCTAAAGTTTGTGCAGTTGGTTGATCAATACCTTCATAAACTATCTTTTTGTTGCAGATAATGCCGTTATTAAAAGTTTGGTGCAAGTCATTCTTTCTATTGCAAGAATTTGTCAAGAACCTAATCGTTCTTATCACTCATACTCATAGGTAAGCTCTCTATCTCTATGTATCTAGATGCTCATATAACTTATGGATCCGGGGTTCTTTTTGAAAGTGATAAATACAATTCCTGTACTTGCAAATGAAAGCTAATTTTTGCTTGAATTTGTTGTAGTTAATTAGATTTGTTTTCCAAGTTGGACAAAACCAGGGAGGGTGTCGACTACACAGAGGAAGAGATTGATAGGGGATTTCAAGAGCTTGCAGTAGGATCCTCGTATGTGCAAGACACAAGAGAGGTATTATGCCTTGGAACGCTTAGGACTCAATTGGATCCTCTTGGTGTTTTTGTTTTCCTAGATGTTGACACGACTAAACTGTTGCTAAGATAGTTGACATTCAACTATGATATGTTGGTAATTAGCACTTGGAAATGTTTAGCATGTCTAGGAAAGTGGCACATTGCCCCAAGATGATGGCATTGCATTTGATACCAATAGAAAAGTTTATAGAATTAGGATAGGGACGTGGATTGTTTTTTGCCAATCTTTGCTTAGCCCACAATCATGTTCCCCCTTACAAGTTTGGGTGGTGAGATTTTTACATTTTATACGCTTCCTGTTATTTTTTAAATTTACATTTATTTGTCAATGTGTTTTATCAGCTCAAGAATCAAATGAAAGAGTTACCCACACTTTCCGTGAAACCAATTGTGTAGCAAGGAATTGACGAAAGCTTGGCTCATAGTAAACTTGTGTAATATATGATTTCATCATGGAATAGATAAGTATATAAACTTGAAAACAGCCTTTGAGAATATAGTGGCTGATTTAGGACCAAAAATACTTTTTTTTTTAGGAATGAAATTTAGTTTGGATAGACCTACAAGTTGAAACATAACTCCGTGTATTGTGTGTTATCGTTCAAAATAAATCAAATATGGAGACATATGCTCAAATCTTCGAATCCTCAACCAATAAACTTAGAAATCAGTAATATAAAATAATGATCAAAATGATAATTCAACATATTTCACGCGCACGCACATGTAAATCAACTTAGGTGATTAATCTCAAACACAAAAAAAATTGCAGATATACGAAGACATAGTGAGTTGCTTTAAGCAAATGATAAATTGAGGATGAGTTATGAATAACTTTTATTGTGAGAGTGCAATTGACAATTTAGTTGAAATATCATAACAATGTAAGTGCACGGAGCTCATGCTTCAAATACAAACCCACTATAAAAAGGTTAGTTATTGTTAATACTATACATACACCACACAATCATGTAGGTACCATTGTATTCTTAAATTGCAATGTAATTGGGTATGCATAAGCTAGAATACATAGTTGGAGTTTGCGATATTTTGAGATTTTCGCTTGTATGTTGCTTAAGAGCAATATGGGTACATTACTGTTTGACATCATACATTATTGATTTTTCTTATTTACTCATTCTTTTGCTTAGATACTAATACATTCAACTTTTAACAAGGTAAATTAATTATTCGCCTCATAAATTTGCAGCTGTTTTTCTCATCAAACTATTAGGAAGGCCACAGATTCAGCATGGCGAATATATTCCTCATTCTCCACTTTCATAGCCTAACACCAATTGACACACTTCTCTTTCTCCCCCTCTGTCAGATGCCCTCAGCTTTTATGCGTTGGCACTGCACAACCATCGGTGTATTGCTCGAAGGTAATGAATTTTTAGTTGCAGGTAATATATCTCAGTAGTTCTGGGTATGATTTGTAGTTCTTGTATGTGATGGGTGTTGTTGGATTTATTATATTTGTATTCAGGTTTTTCATAATATTTTATCCTTAGCGAGTTAGCCAGTCAATTAGGATAGCCCTCATCTCCTTATGTTATTCTATATAGTTTGATGAAAAGCAGGTAGAACTCTGCATACAGTGATTATTGTTTAGTCAACAGAACTTCAATACCATCAAATCACAATTCTGTAAGGTACAACAGTTTTAATCTGAGCATCCAATTGCTTTTTTATTTTGAACATAAATCTAGATATTAATTTTATAGGCACATGATATGTAAAAAGGTGGGTTGGGGTTGAATGTTTCCTATCAAAAAACAATTGACTGGTAAAATAAGAGTAAATTTCAGTGAGAACTGATCTTAAACCTTGTATTACCACAACATTGACTTACTTTAAAACCATTGTGCATATCAAATTCACCCAAGAGAAATAGTAAATTCATAATTTTTGAAAGTAAAGCTAATTATTTATAGTTTATAACCCAAATTCTTAAGGAACTTTTATACAAAGTGAACTAATTTTTACATGCTTATGCTTCATTATATCTTCCATAATAGGCTCTTCAAATATATCCTCCATTTTGACGTCTTACGGATTTTTTGTATCTAATCATTAGATTTGCAGATCTAAGAGTACATACTGAGCGACAAATATCATTTTGTCTTTTTTATTCAATGCTGCTTCTGTTTGTTCCAAGGACATTGGTACAGGTTGGTCTCTATCTGTTTGATGTTCATCCTCATCTGTTTGTGTAACATCCTCCCATACAGTAAAATTATCAACTGATGGTCTTGATTCCTTAGTTTCTTGTGTAAATTTCACGCCAAGATCGTTACATCAAACTATGACCAAGTAAATAGAAAGGGAGCATCCACATAATTGAGCAAGAATACGCTTGTATCATTGCCTTACTGTTGATCAATCTATTCTTGAGTTTGAGTTTGAGTTTTTTGGTATATTATAGCAGATTGATGTTGCTACATGGAGTAGAATTTATTAATATATTAGGCCTGAGAACCTTAAAATATTAGCAATTCAAAACTTTCACACAATGATAAGATCACAATTGGTCATTCTAACAAGCACAAAAAGCAAAGTCATCACTCGAGAACATGATGAATCTTAACTAGGTTATATGGACTATCCTATCTCTTGTATTGGTAGATTTGCATTATGTGCAACTTCTTTTTCTTCTGCTTTTTACTGTCATTTTTTTTTGGTGCTGAACAATTCAACTTTTATCTTATCACATGAATGCACGTTAGAAAAACAATGTAACGACTATCTTCTGGAGCGTGATTAAAGGTGTAAATTTATCAAAAACAAATGATTATGCCATTGGACGAATATTTATGTCCCTTCTTTGTTCTGTATTTTTTTCCTCTCTTTATACCCATGTAAATGCATCACCTGCAGCTAGAATGCTGATACGGAGACCTTGTAGGTTTGTAGTTCATCCAAACTTGGCGTACGTCTTCTGTGCCACCCTGCATTACCGCCACAAGTAGTGAGTTGTCATTAGAGCTTGAAATTTGATCCTTCTTTTTTCTCTTCATGCTGAAAATCTTTCATGTTATTAGCAAATCAGGGAATTGGGTACTCTTTATCCCTATTTTTTGATCAAATCCTATGTACAAAGATGGAAAGTCTTGACTTGATCTTTTGCTTCTAAACTGTAATCAGATTGATTAATCGCCCTTATTTCTTCAATGGTCTTGAAATTACATACCAAATGAACATCTCTATCTTTGGTGACAAAAGATCCCTTGCTCTCTTTCACCTGCGTTTCAGTTAATGCTGCAAAGACAAAACCTTGTCCAGGGATGGTAGACCATATCGAGGACTCAATTGGGTTTCATTTCATCCCACTCTCCCCCTGATTGAATAGATGATCGCCAATTGAAAATTTGGCGAATGAATGGTATGCTTGCCAAGTTCTTGTCTTTTGTCATGGGTTCTATATTTTTCTATGAGATCATTTTCCACACAATAATAGGATGCCTTTAAAGTATACATTCGATTTCGAATTTTGAATGATGAGTACTTTTTTTGGAAGTCACAATCAGCTATAGTTAAAGAGTATCCACTTCTCGCATATAGAGTATAGCTATAGAACATTAATGTTAAGAAATATCAAGGATTGAACTTCTACAAAGGGTAGTGTAGTTGATAAAGAAGCTAAGGTCTTGACCTATGCATAATAATGCATTCAACATGTTGAGAATTTTTTAGTGAAGTATTACTTCCATGTACCATATTGGACCCTCGCTTCTATACATTTTGTGCTGCTTCGTTCTTTTCGGGGATCCAAATTTTGGGAGAGATAATTTTATGTTTTTTTTCATCATGAGGGACATAATTAACCATGTTGCTTGAAAGGCTTGATCTAAATCAAAACTACGTATTTTTCTTTTTGGTTTCAGGTTTTTCATGCATATGTTGGAGTGTTGTTGCTCAAAGTTGCATTAGTTAGTGGTGCTTTGATGAGCTTTGCATTACATGAAAGGACATGTTAAGGTCATGACTGAAGCAAGCATTTGGTTTTGTTAATTTTACATCCGCATGTTACTGTTTATGTGATTCGCCATCTCCCTCAACAAAGTTAATGTGCATTATGGTCACCGTATCCTATTACACTCTTGCTTAATGTTTATGTTTCAATGTATGGTCTTTCAACGACAATTTGGCCACACAACACATTGTTGTAAAAATAAAAATAAAAATAAAAACAAAACTAATAGATTAATAGTTCACGTGTAATGTACGTGTGCAGTAACTAGTCTATACTACTATAAAATGTCAACAAAAATGAAATTTTTTTGATTGACTAAAATAACCATAATAAAAAAACTAATACCACTTCTATCCTTTCTAACATTAATTCAAATTAAATACATGCAAATTAACTAAAAGATAATTTTAGTTAATTAGCCCTAATGCATTAGGACTCTTAGCCTCCCATTATATACACCTCTCTACACCTCATTATAGTGTACACTTAATCATTCAATAGGTAGGGTCGTGAAGTTTTTAATACGTCACAACATCTTTACATATAGGAGAATAATTATTTTCATTCATAGAATTAATGGCCATAAAAATTATAACGAGCCATATATTGACAACATAATTTCTTAGCATAACAGCCAAAACCTTCCATCTTCATAGCATCCATTCACTTTCTCTTCACTTTACTCTCAACCATTTACCACAAAATCCTTCATTTTCTGTCTTATTGTTTGGTTCTCATGTATCTATTAGGTCCACTAATTTGCATTTGTTGTAGCTTTACTCATAAACTTCTCATATAAACACTCGTAAGTTAACCGACTATCTTCTTGGAGGACCATATTTTCTTCTTCCATAGGTAATGGAGGTATTGTTGCAGCTCTTTGGTGATCAGTAGTCTTTTCTTTTTTTTTTAAAGAGAGAAAATTTATTGAGAAAATTAAAGAATTACAAGAAGCAAAGGGGACAATCCACATTTTGGCTTTAATCCTTCAAAACAACTCACTGTCAAAAACATTACAAACCAAAGGCCCCAAAAAAACAAAGTAAAGGCACCATAACCTCACTAAAAGACCATAGCAGTCCCCTAGGGCTGTGTCTCGTTGCGCAGGATAATCACCATTCCACCAAGGCAGCAAGCCTATTCCAAAACACCACCCATCATATCTACACTTCAAACATACCATTAACCACAATCATCAAAAACCAATATAGTTTTTGGTTCTTAATGTCGGCAAATGTCGCTGATCTTGGAGCAGCTTCATTCTAACAGCAACTGGTAAGAGACTAATACCAGAAAAATCAGTAGAGAAACCATCTTGGACCGCCTTATTTGCCAAACCATCCGCTACAAAATTAGCCTCCCTAAATACATGTCACAACTGGAACTGCATCCTAGCCAAAATCTGCATTATTTGAGTCAAAATGCCTATAAAAGGCCAAGCAGACTGCACCTCTCCCTTTATCGTCTTCACCAGCACTTGAGAATCTGATTCAACCTGAATTTTATATACAAGGAGGCCATACTTATCAAGCAAACTCAAACCGTCTAACAAAGCTCTAAACTCAGCACCCATATTAGAGCATATCCCATAGAAAAAAGATGCAGCTAAAACCACTCCTTCATTACTAACCACTGCACCCCCACCAGCCATACCAGGGTTGCCCTTAGCAGCTCCATCCACATTTAACTTCAATGAACCACACTCTGGATTAGCAATGAAGGAGACCCAAATGGCCTTAGTTCTGATCACATAAGGCACATTAATCCCTAACAAGAGCAGTAAACACCTTCCTCTTTACCTATCCATCAACTTAGGCTTTATGTTTTTAACATGAAATCTCAACAAGCTACAGATTTTAAGGAAAACAGAATAGGAATTAATAGGACCTTCTCCAGCTCTTCTCCTGCACCGTTCTTTCCAAACCAACCGGTAAATTAACAATGCCAAACTTCTTACAAGAGAGCAGCCCAGAGACTTTTTCCTAAAAATTCTGCAAATTCTCTTCATTCTCACCAACGGCAACTCCCCCTCTATAAGCTGAAAGCCAGCCATACTCGCCAACCTACTCCATATTGCCTTAGCATAAAAGCAATCCACAAACAAATGTACAGAAGTCTCCTCTTCACTTAAACACAGAGAACATCTGCTGACCATAGAGACACCACAATTCCTAATCCTGGCATCAATAGGTAAGGCATTCATTAAAATTTTCCAACCCACAAGCTGTGCACTTGGAGCAGTCACTATACCCCATATAACCTTTGCAACCCCATTCCTTTTCCCCCCAATGTCTAACCAATTGCCATGCAGTTTTGACAGAAAAAGAACCAGAACTGGAACACTGCCAAATCCATATATCATCTGAATTAGAAAGAAAAGCCCCACAGTTCTTAATCTCAGCAACTAACTGTTCACCTAACAAGTGCTCAACAGTCCCCAATTGCCAAACTGAGTTAACATACAACTCGCTGACCTTAGGAAATACCAGAGGCAAACCCTCTATCCTAAAGAGCAAAGGCCTATCTCCTAACCACAAATCACACCAGAAGTCGGTATGATCACCTCTCCCCAACAGTACTCTAGAATTTAATAACCCAATCTCAAAGAAAGGCCGCAAGACCTTCAAACACTTAGAATGTCCCCCTCTTACACATCTCAGGAAATGTTTACCCTGCTGAAATTTGGTAGAATAAACCGTAGCCCATAATGAGGATTTCTGCAACAAATTCCACACTTGTTTCATTCGGAAAGCCAGCTGTAAATCTTCAAACCTCCTCACACCTAATCCCCCCTCCTCCTTAGGTAACGTAACCTTATTCCAAGACACCCAATGCCTCTTTCTCACCTCCATTTTATTAGACCAGATAAAGCCAGCCATCATAGCATTCATTCTATGAATAATAGTTTTAGGTAAGTTCTGACAGGCAAGAACATGAATGGGAACAGAATTTAGAACATACTTCACCATTAAAATTCGACCCATGTTTGAAAGCATTTTGGAATATCAACTCTCCAATCTGCTTCTAAACTTAGCCAAAACCTCTTTAAAATCCCTGATTCTAGCTCTCCCTTTAATAATAGGACATCCCAAATACATAAAGGGACACTGTTTAATTGGAATACCTGCTAAATTCGACAACTCCAACCTCTTGCTAGCAGAGATCAGCTTTGAACAGTACATGTAACTTTTCTGAACACTGACTTTCTGCCCAGAACAGCCTTCATAACTCTCCAAAAAAATCAGCAAATTCTTCATAGATCTCCTATCCCCTCTAAGAAATACCAATGTATCATCGGCAAACAAGAGATGACTAACTAAAGATGAACCTCTTCCCAGGTGATAGCTACCCACTTTTCCTTCCAAACATAATCTCCTCTTGCCTCTACTAAGGACCTCTTCAGCAAGGATAAACAAGCAAGGAGAGATTGGATCCCCTTGTCTTAACCCCCTAGAGGTAGGAAAAAAACCAACTCTCTGACCATTTACACATACTGAAACCAACTGGGATTCTAAACAATTTGCAATAATATTGACAAATAATTCAGAAAACCCAAAACATGATAAAGTTTTAAACAAGAAGTCCCATTCCAGCCTGTCATAGGCTTTCATCATATCAAGCTTTAAAATAACATTCCTAGCCTCCACTCTCCTATCCAAATTCTCCACCATCAACTGTGCTAAAGCCACACAATCCCCAACATTCCTTTCTTTAACAAACCCATGCTGCTCTTCAGACACTATTAAAGGAAGAATAGGTGCCAGTCTAATTGCCAACAACTTAGTAAAAATCTTGTATAAGAAATTACATAAGCTAATTGGCCTATAATCTGTAAAAGACACAGGGTCAGTCTTCTTTGGTATTAAAACTAGTAAAGTAGCATTCACTGACCTCGGCACCTTACCATCCCTTAGAAAAAAATTAACAGCCCTTACAACATCCCCTTTTATAATCTCCCAAGCTTCCTGGAAAAATTTCCCAGAATAACCATCCACTCCAGGTGCACTCTTCACAGACATCGAAAAAACAACAGACTTCACTTCCTCTACAGAAGCTTCAGCCACCAACAACCCATTCATTTCATCAGTAACTAAAGAAGGAATAACAGAAAATAGACTCTCCTGTAAAGAATGAGACTCAGATTTATACAAAGTCAGAATAAAAATTCACAGCCACCTCTCCTATCTCCTCCTCAGTCCTTACCCATAAACCTGCACCATTTTGAACCTTATCTATTCTACCTCTTACAGCTTTACTTCTTGCTAAAGCATGATAAAAAGACGTATTTTTCTCCCCCTCCACAGCCCATTTAATATTGGCTTTCTGCTTCCAATAAATCTCCTCAATTCTCAAAGCCTCATCCAATTCCTTCTGTGCTATCTCCAAAGCCTGCAAATTTCTATCAGAATCATTCTACTCAATCAGCAACTCAGCTTGCAGAAACAGCCTCCTCACGTCTCTTAATCTTTTCAAAAATATTCCAAAAACTTCTAAATTCCATTTTTTTCAAATGAATCTTCAAGTACTTTAACTTCAAAAAAAGATTCTCAATTGGACTAGAAGCATAGCTTCCATCCCATTTAGATTCTACCAAAGGCAAAAAACTTCGATCTTCCAACCACATATCATGAAACTTAAAATACGAGATTCTTGCCTGAGCGACCTCTTGGACTTTAAGCACAAGAGGGCAATGATCTGACCCTCCTCTTCCTAGATGAAAAACCTCATTCTTTGCAAATCTCAAACACCAATCTGGGTTAAACAGCATCCTATCAATCCTTTGCCACATATGAAACCTCCCATGACGATTATTACACCATGTATATTGATTGCCATTAAACCCCACCTCCTGCAATCCAGCAGTATATACAAAATCACCAAACTCCTCCATTGACATAGTGGATGGATAAGCACTCCCCAATCTCTCACTTGAATTCATGATGGCATTAAAATCACCTCCAACCACCCAAGCAGCTCCACTGGGAATGGTCAGAGACAAAAGATGAAGCCATAATGGTCTCCTTAGAATGTGATCACAACAGGCATAGACTGTAGTGATAAACACCCTCTCAGAACCCAAATATGAAGCACTCACAGTCAAAGCCTGTTCATGCTGTGCCACCACCTGCACCTGCACTCTATCATCCCAGAGTAACCATAAATTTCTTTCAGCCAGGGGATTGAAAAAATAATGAGACATTCCCAATCCCTTTGCAAACCCCTGTAACTTCCTTCCCTCCATTTTAGGCTCCTGAATCGACATCAAACAGACATAATTCATTCTTACAATTTTTCTAAGTCTCCTGCACAAAGAGACTTTCCCAGCGCCTCTCACATTCCATGACAAAAAAAATCATGAAATGAAAGAGGAATCTTACCTTTGGGCTTACACCTAATGATCTCAGCCACATAATCCTCATCTGAGGAATTTGGTTCAGAATCTACTTCTGCCTCTGCTTACACTCATAGAACTCCCCTTATCAGACCAGTACCCTTTATCAGCTGGGTCTGTTCTTCTCTCCATTCCCCTTTCAGTAGTCTTTTCATTTACCAATTGTTGTACTCTTTTTTCTTCCTGAATGAGCAGCGATTGTTCTTCATTTAACACCGACAAAAGCTATTCAGATACTCTGTTGATCTTGTTGCCTAATTGCCTCTTTGTGGCTCACTAGACACTGTACTTCTAAATGATCATTATTAGTAGCTTATATGGAATATGTAATTCTGAACAATGTTCAAAATTGTTTTCTATGAAACAGTTACTTACAATAGCCTAATCGGATTTCTTTAGGAGTATTATGGGAAGGTAATGACCCATATATTAGTCAAGCATCATGGTTGTTTAAATCTGATAAGTTTACAGCTCATAGAAATTCATTTCGAAGATCCATGTGTCATGGCTTTGTTTTCATGCAGGATATCGATTCAGTGGTTCAAGTTTTAAACTCATGGAGACTAGATCGCAATGGGTACTCTATTTATAGTGTTCTTGTTCACTGTGTTTGCTATATGTTTATTTTTTTTTCTTTTTACAAAATTTTGATTTTTTCAGAATCAATTATTAAATCTTGTGATAAGTCATTTCCAACCTCCAAAGGTTTGTGTTCCACTTTTTATAAATATATGGTCACTTTTATTTAATTTAGTTAGTTTTGTTGATAACTTCGGTGAAATCCAAATCATGGTTGGAGAACTTCACTAAGTTTTTGGAAGCAGCATCAAGAGGTGACAAGGTGTTTCAATAGATTTTTCTGTTAAAAGGTATAAAGAGAAGAGAACAAAGGAAACACAGTAGAGAAAAAGAAAAACTCAAAAACATATAACAAGTTCAGAATATAATAGCACATTTTTTCCACGCCACTATTTAATGGATGAGTGTAGGATCACAGCTTCTTTGTGTTACTCAATTGAACAACAGTTTCCTTGGAATTTAGTCATGTCATAGATTGATTGTTTAAATGTGTGTCTCATTATTTCTTATTCTTTTTAATTGCCTGTCTAGATAGTTTGTAATATAGGTAAAAACAATTATGTAATCTTCATTATTTGTTTACATCAATTAAAATGACAAGACAAAAAAAACACACACTTATTTGTTTTTGACTCTTTTCTTGTTTCCCTAAACACTCTATGGAAAATGTTAATATGTTTTTTCATGTATACCTTGATGTATCATTATATCTTCTAATCGTGAATAATGAGTCTATATAATTAAAGCTAGAAATATAAATCCGAATTATGATTGAAATTGATCCACGTGCAACGCACGTGTATACCAATTAGTACTTCTAAAAGCTACTAAACCAAAAAACTTTTGAATACCATAAATACCCCTAAACAATTGTATAAAGTGAAAATTTTCCATTTTGTCGCTATAAAAACTTGTATGTCATCTTTTCAAATACATAAATTATCATTATGTCGTCCGGTATACACATTAAAACGGCACCTCTTCATCTCCCTTCTATCTCTCTCTTAAAAGTCGGCTGAGGTGCTTGAAGGGTGACAGTCGATTGGGGTGCTCCTTCACGGTTAACATTCGTTAAATTCAATTCTCAGGTGTGTGCTATATTCACGTGAATGTGAATTGGACTTCATGATTCTCTTTGAAATGTTGAAAGACTCTTTTGTAGGTTCGGGTGTACTCTACATCAATTGGGTTTGCCAATTCTTGTTCTATCTTTTCTGGTATGTAGACAAAATTTTGAAAGGAATGTTAATGTTTTTTAATTTTGACTTTTTTTAGACATCTATATTGATTTTTTAATCTAACGGATTTTTTTTTACATATGGTAAGGAGATGGTATCAAAATTGAGTATATTTGAATTACTGATTTATCAGTTGAAAACTGTCATTTAGTTCGAATTATTAGGTGGAATCGTATGCATTTTACTTAGGTTTGTACAGTACAATGCAACATTGGATTGGATTTGAGAATTGATATTAGCTTAGAAATATTTTGACATGAACTCTAAATATTTTTGTCAATCATGTAAAGGTCAGGTATTTTTCGAATTTAAATATGTGATGATATAAAGTTTGCATTCGTGCATTTCTGCCTCATTATTGATAAATCAGTTGAATGTTAAATTGCTATAGATGAGGGCTTGCTAATTAAGTGATGGGTTTACCTTTTGTTGATAACTCAAGAGTCATTGCACCATTAAGGAGTCTTTCCTAATATTTATGTGATTTTCACATTTCTTGAACCACCTCATCATTTATTAGTGGGAGGCTTGTATGTTTTATGGTTAATTTTTAGAACTTCTGTATAATGCCCAAGAAGTTGTGAAAACACCTAGATCATTACTAATGCAACTTCAGATCAACGACTTTGTTCAGATGTATATAGATGAATTGTAGTTGATATGAATCCGTATTATGATTAACTACATCACTTTTTGCTTCGTGTTGAACTATGAAATGAGAAGGGTCTAGATCCCAAAAAAAATCACATGGCTTGAAATATTAATTATGTGCTATTTTGGGCTTCTGCTACATATCCGATCTGTTGAGTTCAGTTTTTTAGTGAAGTTATGAGTACCGTGATGGTGCCACTTTTTTATAAATTGACATAAAAAGAAAATATACCATAAAATTAAATACGTAACATGCTATTAGATTTTTTGATATATGCTGGAACTTCTCCTTATATATACTATGACTATATTATAAATTGCACAAATCATTGTTGTGATAAGCCTGTTTATGAACTTTTTTCCCCCAAATTCTATTTGATTTGTCAGGTTTTTATTTGCTACTCTACTAGAGATTTGGCTTAAGGGCCTATGTTTGATAACTTAGAACTTCCATAAATAGTAAATGCTAAAACATTTGTTTACTATGCAAAATTTGAACTACTACTGAATTATTATCTCATTGCTTCTATTGTTGCGTGTCCGTATTTATACTAGAACATTGGAGAGGTGATTATGGTTTGACATGGGGGAACTCATGGAGGTGGCCAACAACTAGAGGTGGTATTGGTTTTTTTTTTTTTTTTCTTTTTCTTTTTTGGGTCTGCTAATCTAATAGAATTAACATACCAAACATATATTCATGATAAGGACATCTAAAGAGTATATTGGTTTGTAGTTTGTAGTTCTCATAAGCAGCCTGCATAATTGCTAGCTTTGAAGATTGTGTAAAGACCAGCGATTCCGGCCAGAAACAATTAGTGCAATGTCAATGAGGCGCTTATTTGCATTCTTTGTTTCACTTTTGGTGAGCCATCTGTTTAGAAATGATAATGTATGATTCATTATCTTATGATCTTTTGATGATTTCCCATGGTTCATTTACCATGATTTCTTTGGGTTTTCCTACTTCGGTTAGTTTTTTCTTTCAAACACATTTTTTGAGAGAGAATCAAACAAATATCGTTAAAACAATGTAGGTAATCACATTCCATAAAAATTATCTACATGAATACTACATATTTAAGAAAGACATTTGATTAGGAAGATGGAAGGTGATATACTCCAGTTTCGATATTTTTTTCACATAATAAAAAACACATTTCATTTTTCGAAAACAATATGTGGTTGCTTTTCACATTTGGAATCAATTAATGTTACTTTTTTTTTTGTAGTGTCAATATATATATCTGTGATGCTTTGGTATTTCTATCTGATCTTTCTGGTACATTTAGATAAAGAAAAGAGACTATGATGTTGATCTAAGGTCTGAGGATATGGTGTAGATGCAGTTCAATAACCACAAGCGATGAGCAAGTGAGGGCAAACAAAATAGGAAAAGAAACAACAAATAAAAAGCAAGGGAATAAATGAGCTCCCATTTGTTATTAAACATTTGACTGTCATATTGGGTATGCATTACAAGCCACTAACTTATCCATATGGTTATAGGTACCTTTTCTCTCAGAATGTTTATGTAGCAGGTTTCTCTGATTTATTACTTTTGTCTATTGTTCTACTTCATTTTGTCAAAAAAAGTATGTTTTTACGGCAGGTCTAATTGATTTATTACTTGTGAGTATTGGTTTGTTTAATTATATGCTGGTTTGCATCTTTAGCTTTTAGTTAGAATTATTAAACTAACAAAATCATGACCTGCTTACGTGCTCTCTTGATATGCAGGATAACCCTGACCAACAAGATCATAATGTACGAAAATGGCTAAAGACAGCAAATTCTATATTAAGTTAATGACTAACCAACATCTTAAAAGAGTAAGATTTTTCAAATGGCCTCATGATATTTGGAACACTAACTTAGGCTGAATTGGAGGAGAAATTGTGGATGATATATGAGGTGAAAGCTCCAAATGTCATCTTTGTGTTCAAGTGCAGTATCCATTTTGTAGGAGGTAAATCAACTGGTTTTTGGTTTGATCTATAATTCTGTTGAGAAGGCCAAGAAAAGTGAACCCAAATGCAGGCTCATCACTGTAATTTATTGACCTTTGCTTACTTATTTGCCTGCCTTGTGATTTCATACATTAAACCTTGGCCATGAAATCATAACAGTGAATATTATTGTTAAATTTTCTCTATTGTGTGGTTAGTTCAATTTGTTATTTCTCTCTCTCTCACTCTCTTTATTCTCATTTTTCATCAACTCATTGCAAAGCTCACAAGGTATCAGTATTGCCTTGGCATTGACAGCACTATTCAAAGACTCGGAAATAGCTTTTTTTCAAGATTTTTGTTGAATCATTGTTACGCTTTATACCAGGACGTGGATAGATGTATGCTTCTAATGGCTATGGACTAACCATTGAAAGGAGCCCTATAGCTATCTATTTTAGGAGTAGTAGTTCCGCTTGACTTCATACTTCAATATTGCCAACTTATTTTAGGATATAGATTAGATATGTGATCCTAAAGGATTACTTCTGTGAAATCAAAATTTTTATGGATCAAAGTTGTATTGAAATTATCTTCGTCCAATTAACTAGGTTTCACCCTTTGTCCTCCCACATTTTTTGATCTACACATTGAAGTTGTTACATGAATCTTCAAAATTTTATACACTTTTGCAGCAAACAATCGATCTATAAATTACTCTGGTTTTTAAGATAATGTGCATTTATTATATTGGGAAGAACAAATATAAGGCATTCCATAGTTTGTATTCAAATCAAAAATTTATTTTAATAAACTTGAGTTGAGTTTTAATAAGTAAAAAAATATAAATTTTAATGAACGCTAATAGTTGAAGTTGAGCTCAAATTGACTCGAATTTTAATACGAAAAAAAAATCAATAGGCTCGAATTTTAATATGTAAAAAAAAAAAATTAATCAGTTGCTTATATTTGGTCAAACATTCCCTACACAACATACTCATCAATGTACTCATGTAGAATTAATTATTTTTTTTAGAATAATATTACAAGTCAAAATAGTTCATGTAAAATGCACGCGTGCGTCAACTGATTAATACAAATGGAAATGGATAGATATGTACATGCTTATGGAATAAGTTTGATCAATTCACAACTGTATCAGATACATCAGCAATTTTGAACAACTTTTCAGCAAATTTATGAGGAAGAAACGAGCAATCAATCAATGCATTTCATGATGATGATCTACCCTCAAGTAGCCTCTCCCTTGCCTTGGTTGCCTGCAGAATATCGACAGCAATTCAGAGCTGATTTAAGTAGACTTAACAAGCCTTGAAATGCCCTTAAACTTCACTAATCCATTTGATTGACATGAAAAGAGGAGTAAACAAAGTAATAGCTTGAAATTATCTGATAATCGTTCTATTAATTTCTTATCCCAACCAAGTATAGCATTTGCTGGAAAGGAAAAGAAGGGGGAAAAATGGTCATTTCATTATTCATACTGCAAAATGGTCATTTCCTAAAGTTCATGGCACTTATCAAAGGTACCTAATTGTAACTTACATCGCCGAGATCGTTTCTTCAAGTCCAACTAATCCCATGGACATGGAGGCACACAAATTTACTCTCTCACCACTGCTGCATCTTCCCTAAAGCAGGGGCACATCATATGTATGGAAATTTCTCAGCCAATCCTCAGCTTGCTGCATAAATCTGAATATTGATTCCCAAAATATCAAAACAAATTAAATCAACTTTTTTGGTTTATCTTACCAAAGACAAACAATGGGTTTGGCTTAGGACCACATGGAAAGAGATCATCCAACATCCAGAGACACAGAAAACCAATGTCCAACTGAAAGACTATTGTGCGAAATACAAAACTGAAAGAAAACAAAAGAGGGAGAGGGGGGGGGGGGGCTAATCTCTTTTTGCACCCCGAAAGATACTTTGATTTCTTAATTTGTAGCTTCAAACATTAGAAATCTCAATTTGTACTCTTAATTTTAAGAATTGGTAGCAATGTGAACCTTACACACACTCCTGTTAATTTTTCGTAATAAATTGGACCATGTAAATTGCAAGTGTTTCAAGCATGAGTTTATGTGTAAATTCACAGACTATTGGCATATCACGTAAGTTGCATAGGATAGGATTACCCTCTATCTAATTAATAAAACTCTATTTTCAATACACAAAACGGTTACAAATTGATCACAAACGAAGATCTGTAACGATAAACATACCTCATGCTCGTACCCGAAACACTTGCACCTCCCGTGTTCAATTTATGACGAAAAACTAAACAGCATGTTAGGTCAAGTCCACATTGCTACCAATTCAGATCATTAAGTGCAAATTAAAATTTTTAATATTTGAGAGTACAAATTGAGAATCGACAAATCTTTTTAGGTGCAAAGTGAAATTAGTCCCAAAAAAAATACTATTCAATCAATCAAATCACAACCAAATGAAGTTTAAATTTGGAAAAATATATAGGAGTTTACATTACTGAATATTTTCATTGACAATTTGTCTGAATCCTTTTCGTTTTTTTGATTTCGGATAAAAGTTTTTTTTTTTTTTTTTCCTTTTTCGATTCAATAGTTCCGGCAACATATTTGAGAACAAGTCCGTGCTGAATTTGTCTCACATCTTCATTTGTGCTGTGAGGGCCCAAGAAGTTCATGACCGTACACCATCAACTCTCAAAGACAAATTTTTGGATTCAAGCTCTCAGATTTACACTTCATTACCATGCCATCTCTCTCTCCATCAAATATATATATATATCACAAAAGAGCATAAAGTTCCAGTCTCGAGAAAACTGGCTAAAAATATTTCATACTGGTTCACTTCATAGCTGACCACCTGCTTTATTATTTTTTGTTTGAAATATAATTTTTTGGAAGTCAAATTATAATAAATAAATAAAAAATAGGATCAATCATCCAGTTACTGTAAAGAGCAGAGCAGAGCAGGAGCAATTGCAGGGAGAAATAAATACATCAAGAAGGAAGTGAGAGAAATTTACCTTCTAAAGTTTTTATCTGCCTGCTCTGCTCCACAAGGTGCTGCTGGCTACCACAACCATATGAATGAATCAAGGTTGCTCCGTCAGATGCATTTTAGTCTTGTGGGATCAAGGACTGTATTTCCCGATAATTGATCCAAATCTCACGAACATGAGCTATCTTTGGCCAGTCCTCTCCTTTCTCTTTCTTGCATCGCCTCTCCAAATGTGGACATTCTTCAATGGTCAGTGCTTTGAGTGACTGGAGGCTTCCTAGCCAATTCGGTAGAGAAACTAACCCATCACAACGCCGTAAGTACAGGCTTCGGAGAGCATTTAAATGTTGCATGTCTTCGGGCAAAGACGTCATCTCTGGACATCCAATTATGAACAATTGCTGAAGACCAGTCAGGTGTTTTACTCCTTCAGATAAACAACTTAGTTTCTTACAGTGGTCTATCGTCAATGATCTCAGGGAAGACAAGCCTTGTAACCCTGTCCCCGGTAAGGATGTAAGGCTGCCACATCTCCTTAAATCGAGTCTCTCAAGGGATCTGAGGTTTTTGAGTCCATCTGGTAAATACTCGAGAGAATCACAACGATTAATTTTCAACTCTTTCAGAGCAGAAAGATTATCCAGCCGATGTGACAGAGTCTTGAGATTGCGTAGTTCACTAATCTCGAGGAACTCAAGAACCTTGTGATTTTGGAGCAGTCCATCTGGAAGAAACTCCAACTCATCAAACCTAGATATTTCCAGACGGGAAAGTGAAGTGAGATCCATCACTGACCTTAATAGCATCTCGTTGCTGTTTGCTATGCTTAATTTCCCAAATGATGGAAGATGACGAGGAAATTCAGTCAACCTGGGACATTTACTGATGTCTAATTCCCGTAAACAAGGAAAATTTTCTCCTCTATCAACTGTTATCCATTCCTCCAAACTAGGCATTGCGAAGAAACTGAGATATTCCAGTGCTGGAAATGATTGCTCCCCATCTCCATAGCAGTCATTGTTGAAACACTTAACATCATCCATTTCAGAAATAAAAAGAACCTTGAGGAAGGGTAGTTTCCCAAGAGGTGGAAGACGTTCACATCTCTTACATTGTTCTAAAGAGATTTCCACCAGATTTTGAAGATCCAAATCTAGCATCCAATTAGGAAACTTCAAGCCTTGATACGACCATATGCTCAACTTCTTTAGATTTGGATGAGGTTGGTGACCATCAAGAATTTCTTCATCATTATCTAGTAAGTTGTCAGTCTTGATATCCCCGTAATCCAATATCAAAGCACAAAGATTCTGCTTCCTCTTTAAGTTGGCACTTCTTGCGTCCTCTGAATCTCTTACATTATGGAGTCCCTTGATGGTCAACTCACCACTAAGATTTAATTCTTTCAGCTCGCCTATTTGTCGACCACGGTCTGAACCCACAACAAAAAAGCTTAAAGTCTGTAGGTGTCTTAACTGCCCGAGTCCAGCAGGCATACAAACAAGAGAATTACATCCTCTAATGTCAAGACATCTAAGATTTCTCAAATTTTTCGTACCTTTGGGCAATTCACGAAGTAGCCTGCAACCTTTCAGCTTCAATGTCTGTAGATTTTGCAGACAAGTCGTTGATTCCGGTAAGGATTCGATACTAGTGCTTGACATGTTCAGGTACTTAAGATGTTTCAAATTCCCAATTGAAGATGGTAGTTTTTCAATTTTACACCACCGTGACCCATATGCTGTCAGTGTTTCCCTATCATTGGGCAACTTATGAAGCCCACAATAATTTCCGGGCTCCAACATCTGCACATTTTGAAGAAAACTCGTTGATTTCGGAATTTTTATCCAAGAGCCCGACATGTTCAGGTACCTAAGATGTTTCAAATTCCAAATTGACGATGGTAATTTGTCTAAGGCATTCCAATTCAACTCCAACACTCTGAGATTACTTTGTTTTGAGATGTAGGTAGCAAAATCCACTACGTCCATTGTTCCTGATAGAACTAAAATGGAGTGTAGAGATTGCACTTTTTGCACATCTTCGGATGGATGAAGCATATAATTTGACCCTGCATTATTAAAAGATAAATGACGAACTTTTTCTGGAATTTTGAGCTCCTTCCAAGGCTCTATTATGTAGCATTCTTGTATCATAATAGACATTGCAAGATCATGCATCAGATCGTGCATTTTACATGTCAAGCGACCCTCGTAGACCTCCTCGACATCTTGAAAGAAAGACCTGCAGACCAAATTATTAAAGATGCCACGGCCCATAAGGTATGGATTTGTTTCACCTTTAGATGGAATGAAGTCGTTTGCAATCCAAAGCTCTATCAGCATGTCCACCTCCATTTCATAGTCTTTGGGAAATATTGAGCAATAAGCAAAACATTGCCTCGAAGATGGAGATATATTGTCATAACTTAGCCTTAGGACAGGTACGATAGCATTTTCACCATCTGCTAAATCCCAAATTGTGCTTTCTTTCACAGATAACCATTCACTTATGCTGTTTTTAAACCGCAACAGGCTTCCAAGGGCCTTTATTGCCAAGGGCACCCCACCACATTTCTTCACTATTTCCTTGCCGATTGTTTCCAACTCTAAGTTTTCCTCCCTCCTACCAATCACAAATGCATGGTGCTTGAATAAACTCCAAGAATCAGCCTCCGACAAACATCTCAAGTTAAATATATGACGCGTAGCCATCATAAGAGCAACGTTCTCACTTCGAGTGGTTACCACAAGCATACTACCTTTCGCTCCACACCTTAGTGCATTTTTGAGTCCATCCCACTTATCATGGTCTTCGTTCCACACATCATCCAGCACGAGTAAAAATCTCCTCCCACTCAATTTTTCTTGGAGGCGTCGCTGTAGTGGATCCAACTCTGAGATATTGCACCCACCACCTTCTATCGACTCAATGATTGCCCTGGTCAGCCGTAGTAAGCTGAAATCATAAGATACACACACCCAAATCCTCAACTCAAAGTGTCTCTCTACCCTCTTATCATTGTAGAGGGATTGAGAAAGAGTGGTCTTTCCAAGTCCCCCCATACCCCATATAGCATAGACGGAGACATCATCTTGGTTGCTCAAATTGTTAATCAGCACATCAATGATCATTTCTTTCTCCTCATTTCTACCACAAATTTCTGATTCATTCACAAGTGAGCTAGTTTGCCTTCTCTCCGTGTCATAAACTTGTGAATCTGCGACACCCACTTTCAGGTGGAACATAACCCTTTCCACTGCAATGGCAGCTAATCTCTCCCTTATATCTTTCACCTTATGAGCCATTCTTAAGCGAAATACGAAAGGATTTCGAGACGTGAAGAAGGCACTTACTTGGTTTATCACACCTCTTTGACGGTCTTCCTTTTGGATGAGAGCTTCGGTTGCAAAATCATCCAAGATCTTGTCGACATCATAAGCTGCATCCTTAAGCTTTCTCAGCCAATTCTGCAGAGCCTTATCCTTCGTTTGCCTAGCCTCCGCATCTTGAAGCACAGCTTGAATTGTAGTAAAAGTACTCTCAAGACTCTGTATCTCATCCTTTAGGCCCCAAGCTAACCCAAATTCTTGCAGCAGGTCAGAATTCAAGTTTCCCAAGATGGTACTCACAAGGCCAGAAACAAGTGCATCTGCCATACTCTCTAGATTTTGGACTCTCCTGAAGCAACTCAACAATGGAAAAGATTGCAATGGAAATGAAACAAAACACTGTATGTAGGAGTTCCAATAATGTTAGGGAAATTTACAGAGAGAAACGAGTGGCCCTACAGCTTTGAGCCATCATTTTTCTACATTGGGCTCCACACGGTATTGACTAGTGAAGACGAGTAGACCCATCAACATCCAGCCAACTTGATATTTGATAAATGTTACGAAGCCATGTAACTCTCAGTTTCTATCTCTCAATTATTTTCTTCCAGCATTTCACACGGTTGCAAATTCCAATCACTTTGATATTTGATAAAAGTAAACCTGGTGGTTGAGTTGTGATACATATCTATCTCCATTCATGGAACTTCAAGGAGTTAGGTCACTACCACGCATGTTGGCTCTTATAAAAATTTGTTATAGTAAAAATTTACCACAGTATAAATATCTAAACAGAGGCAACATTTTTCCTAGGTAAAACTGGACGTCATGACTTCGAGTCACTCAAGTAGTCTCTTTATATATTACATAAAATTGTATAATAACAAAAATTTCACAAATTGAACTACCGTTTTTTGCAACATAATAATTTCCCTTTGGTGAATTTGCACATAGAAAAGAAAAAATTAGCCGCTTGAAGAAGGAAAACTCATTGTTATCTTTGAACTATTTACTTGGGAAGCGAATATGGATACCACCTGTGCCACATGAGCCATTGATGATTGTATGCATTCATTAATGTTCCGAAAGACTTCAAACCCCATGAAACGCAAACCTGCGTAGTTTTATTTGGCTACTAAACAAACCTTTGTAGGTTTTCTTTAACCTTTATAGTTAAAGAAAAGATAATTTTATTCAGTCGAACTCATTTAAGTTTCATATTATAACAATGTAATTACCCTTGTAATCGCAATAACAAAACCAATAATAACGCGTCTGACCATGAGGAGAAAATCCTCCTTCCTGCAATAATCGATTTGCTAAACTCACCACAATCACCCAAATGCAAATAAAATCTGCAATGTTTAGACTATTCTTAAGTATTTGTACAACTTACCAAATTATTTTGGCCGTCAAATCTCTACATTTTTTATATAAATCAGGAATTTTTACTCTTCTCTTCTTTTCCTGTACCAGTTGACATGCACTACCATTAACAAAATACTGGGAAAAATGTCAGAAAATCTAACATGAAATAACATTTCCATGCTCTGATTCGCTAGGAAAGTGAGGAAGGACTAGCCCGTACCATGCAATTTACTCCAAGCACAAGTACAAGTTGACCAGTCATATGATACAACTTAGTTATAGACTTGTTACCATCTACACATGTATGTCACACTTACTACAATTTACAAGTTGACAAAGAAATCCATATGCTTATGGCTGGTGATTTATTATATAGGCCCTTAATAATTCAAGCTATCTTACATGCAATATCATAATATAAACATTAAAAAAAATTTGGAATCCCCACTTTTAAGGTGCACTGAAAGGTGATTAAAAACTATGTATCATGCGTAGCACCGAGCAACAACAGAGGACTCTGTACCATGCAACCATTAGCGCAAAGAACTTGAACTTTCTTTTGTTCAGCCTCCAAAAGTCTTGAGAGCATGCTACAGTTTCAATTTCTACCCACCAATCTAACTGCCAACAAAATAAACTGTTTACAGGTGCTATAGAAAAAGCAAAAACAGTATGTTAATGCATAGTATCAAGCACACGCAGTAGATCAATATGACGATCTAATATGTATTTCCATCGTGACAAAATCAGCTTAAGCGTGCACTCGGTAGATGGAGTTAATTGATACTGTACATCAACTTGGTCAACTATCATGAATTGTAATCCTCTAATGCCAAAGTAGAACTGGAGTTATGACTGTGCATCTACATCCTAGCAATAACCATGACACTGGCTTTATAAATTTTAACTGACCACTTGACAAACATAAAACATTTAACGAACTCAAACAACAAGGGTTTACAAACCATGAATCGCTGTGCTGCAGCTTACTTTAGTTTTTGTGCTGCAACCTTCCACTTTCTGCATCAGCATCTGGATCGATTGTAACGTTTATGATATCCTGCACCAGGGACAAAAGATGTCGGTGCTGGATCATCTTCGTAAGGTTCTATAATTTTTTCAGGGCACCTCTGGTCAATCACCATATACACCAGTTAAAGACTATAACTATCACAAGAAACTCATATTGTACCAATGTCAGTGGAGTTCAAAGAAACACACAACATTTAAAACCAAACAATCAGAGATAAAGGTGGCAAAAGGAAATAATAAATGCCTTAACCAGTTTGAAAGAAAGAGTTTCTGTTGGTGCAACAGTGAAGGTAAGCGAATCATCAAGAATACAGGCAACATGGTAAGCATCTGATACAAAAGTGTCGCACTCACGGCACAATAAGGATCAATACACACAAAATGCTAGACAAAAGGCCAAAAAAGTAGGGGCACATGTATGGAAATATCTCAGCCAATCCTCAGCTGGCTGCATAAATCTGGCAACCTGAACCAAAATATTGATTCCGAAAATATCAAAACAATTTAACTCTAGAATAATATCAAAAAAAATCAACTTTTTTTGGTTTGTCCGGTTTTCCTACAACTATGTAGGCTGTTCGGTCATACCACAGACAAACAATGGGTTTGGCTTAGGTATCAAAGGAAGGAGGTAATAGTACTGAAATTTATTATTTTTTGTTTGAAATATAATTTTTTGGAAGTCAAATTATAATTAATAAAAAATAGGATCAATCATCCAGTTACTCTAAAGAGCAGGAGCAATTGCAGGGAAAAATAAATACATCAAGAAGTAAGTGAGATAAATTTACCTTCTAAAGTTTTTATCTGCCTGCTCCACAAGGTGCTGGATACCACAACATATGAATGAATGAAGGTTGCTCCGTCAGATGCATTTTAGTCATGTGGGATCAAGGATTGTATTTTCCAACGATTGATCCGAATCTCACGAATGTGAGCAATCTTTGGCCAGTCCTCTCCTTCCTCTTTCTCGCATCGCCTCTCCAAATGTGGACACCCTGAAATATGCAGTGTTTTGAGTGACTGGAGAGGACTGGCCAAAGATTGCTCACATTCGTTAAATTCGGATCAACAAGCCCTCAATAATTCAAGTTATCTTACATGTAATATTAGATTATAAACATTAAAAAAAATTGGAATCCCCACTTTTAAGGTGCACGGAAAGGTGATTAAAAACTATGTATCATGCGTAGCACCGAGCAACAATAGAGGACTTTGTACCATGCAACCATTAGCGCAAAGAAATTGAACTTTCTTTTGTTCAGCCTCCAAAAGTCTTGAGAGCATGCTGCAGTTACAATTTCCACCCACCAATCTAACTGCTAACAAAACAAATACATTGTTTACAAGTGCTATAGAAAAAGCGAAAACGGTATATAATGAACACTATCAAGCACACGAAGTAGATCAATATGATGATCTAATATGCATTTCCATCGTGACAAAATCAACTTAAGCGTGCACCCGGTAGATGGAGTCAGTTGATACTGTACATCAACTAGGTCAAGTATCATGAATTGTAATCCTCTAATGCCAAAGTAGAACTGGAGTTATGACCGTGCATCTACATACTAGCAATAACCATGACACTGGCTTTCTAAATTTTAACTGACCACTTAGACAAACAGAAAACATTTAACGAACTCAAACAACAAGGGTTAACAAACCATGAATCGCTGTGCTGCAACTTACCTTAGTTTTTGTGCTGCAACCTCCCACTTTCTGCACCAGCATCTGAATCGATTGTAACGTTTATAACAGCAGACTTTGTGCAGGAAAAGATGCAGAAAGTGCATATCTTTGTTCAACAGGTGTCCCAACAAGATAACCTTTTCCCCCAAAAGTTTCAATTAGAAGATGACATCCTGCACCAGGGACAAAAGATGTGGGTGCTGGATCATTTTTGTAAGGTCTTGTAATTTTTTTAGGGCACCTCCAGTCAACCACCATGTACACAACTATTGTTAAAGACTATAACTACCACAAGCAACTCGTATTGTACCAATGTCGGCGGAGTTCAAAGAAACACGCAGCATTTAAAACCAAACAAGCAGAGATAAAGGTAGCAAAAGGAAATAATAAATGCCTTTACTAGCTTAAAAGAAAGAGTTTCTGTTGGTGCAGCAGTGAAGGTAAACGAATCACCAAGAATACGGGCAACATGGTAAGCATCTGACAAGAGACATGTAATTTTACAAAGAAGAGAAGCAAAAGAAAAACTTACCACTGCCTAGCAATCACACACTTTTAGGGTGGAATTGACTTCATAAACACCACCTAAAAGATACTTAGATGAAATACTAAAGAAAGAAAGACAGTAGCACACACACTCAGACACATACAAAAAAAAATTTATTTTTTGTTTTTTTTGCCCTTACTATGGTTTTTATGTCTTACCCAGACCAAATGGGTGTTTTGGTAAGCTGTACTATTATTTGGCTATATATATAGAGCTCTGCACTCAGTTTGTGCACCCCCTTTACTATCAAACAATTCTAGTGAACTAACCTTTTTTAGATCATTCTCAACTCGAGCAATGGCAACGCCCTTAACAAACACAATCAACGGCCTCTCTGCCAATCTCGACATCGAAACTATCTTTTCAATCTCCGAATATTCAACACTTTCTATCACTTCTTCCTCTTCATTTCTATAATTAGGAGCATCAGTTATCAATTTCTCGGCCTCCAATTCAGAAACAGTTTGGTGAAGTACATCGGAGGGCGAGTCCAAGTAAAAACCACCGTGTTGGGCCAATAAATAACATCAAAAATACAATTAGGGATAAGTTTGATATCAGTGGCTTTTGTGAAAAATTCCAAGAAGAGTTTAACCATTGCGATTTGATCAAGCTCTTGAAAGTCGCAAGTCGCCGCAATCGTAGGAGTCAGAGTTCATGACCATGGGTCAGGTATTAATGCTAGCATTGGAGAGGCCTGTGAGGCCATGGAAGCAGTCGGGGCCATAGACAACCGAGTGAGATATCTATAGGCCGAGACAGCGTAACCTGCAAATTGCTTATTGTGCAAGGCGATAAATCGAATTCTGAGGGCAACAAAGCAGTTGGCGTGAAAGGTGACCGGAATTCCAATGACAAAACATGCGGACCACGCCGGCACATGCAAGGGACATGGTGATCGGGGGAGTTGTCGTAGGTTAGGGTTTTGTGATTAGAGTCGGTGTCTGACATAGGAGCAGGGAAAACAATGTTTACACTTTAACAAGTCAATTTTTAGAGACTGTCAAATCTCTACGGCACATTTTTTGTAAATAAGGCTATTGAAGGTGCAATTACTAACCCACCCACCCAACCCCTCTTATTTTTCCTATAACATCAGTTAACACGCTCTACAATTAACAAAATATTGGGAAAGCTGGCAGAAAATCTGAAATGAAATAAGATTTTCGTGCTCTAATTCACTAAGAACCGGATTACCTACTCAGTAAAATGAGGAAGGAATAGTCTGTGTCGTGCAATTACTCACAGGTACAAGTGGACAAGTCATATGTACAACTTCTAACACGCATTTTCTTTTGTATTTTTTTTCTTGAGAGAGAGAGATCCATATGCTTATGGCTGGTGATTTATTTTATAGGTCCTTAATGATTCAAGTTATCTTACATGTAATAACAGATTAGAATCACACAAAAGCAAAAAAATGAAATTCCCAATTATAAGGTGCACTGGAAGGTGATTAAGAACTATGTATCATGTGTAGCAGCACCAAGCAACAACAGAGGACTCTACCATGCAACCATTAGCACAAAAAACTTGAACCTTCTTTTGTTCAGCCTCCACAAATCTTGAGAGCGTGCTACAGTTTCAATTTCTATTCACCAATCTAATTGCTAACTAAACAAAGACAGTGTTTACAGATGCTAAAGAAAAAGTGAAAATGGTAAATTGATGAACACTATCAAGAATATGACGCTTTAATATGCATTTCCATTGTGGCAATCAGCTTAAGCGTGCACTCGGTAGATGGAATCGATTTCGATTTGATACTGTACACCAACTAGGTCAAGTATCATGAATTGTAATCCTCTAATGCCAACGTATAAATGAAGTTATGACTGCGCATCGAAATGCTAGCAACAACCAGGAAACTAGCTTTGTAAATTTTACATTATTGAACAGACTTAGAATTTAACTGACCACCTTGACAAACAAAAAACATTTAACAAACTCAAACAACAAGGGTTAACAAACCATGAATCATTGTGCTGCAGCTTTCCATGGTTTTTGTGCTACAACCTCCCAATTTTGCACTAGTATATAAATCGAATTGTAATGTTTATGACAACAGGTATCTGTATATAAAAAGATTCTGATGGTGCAGATTTAAGTTCATCGGATGTCGCAACAACATAACCTCTTCTCCCAAAAGCTTCAATTAGAAAATGATATCCTGCACCAAGGACAATAGACACTACTATTGTTTAACGACTATAACCACCAGATGCAACTTATATCGTATGAATGTCTGCAGAGTTCAAAGAGATGTGCACCACTTATAACCAAATAAGCATAGATAAAGGTGGTAAAAGGATATATTAAAAGCAGGAATATATAAAAATGCCAAGATAGAGCTGGTGGGTGAATCAGGCGTGCATCCAGCATTAACTAGTTTAAAGGAAAGACTTTCTGTTGGTGCAGCAGTCAAGGTAAATGAGTCATCAAGAATACAAGCAACATGATAAGCATTTGACATGAGATATTTAATTTTACAAGGAAGACAAACAAAACAAAAACTTATCACTGCCTAGTAATCACACTTTCAGGGTGGAATTGGCTTCATAAACACCACCTAAAAGATGCTTAGATGAAATATTGAAGAAAGAATGACAGTTGCGCGCGCACACTGACAAATATGCAAAAAAAAATTACTAATTAAGCTAAGCTGTCAGCATATCCAATCCAAGCTTTTCAATTCTGGAACACTAATCATCATGAGCCGACTTTGTTTACATATTAAATTTTATTTGCCTAGACAAGAAAACCAAAGCAAAAAAGAAACATATGTTGACATTCTTTTTCCCACTGTCAACATCAACAACATAAAGCCAGACTAAAAATATTATACATCCATAGCAACTGTCAAATCAAGAATGAAGTGGGGTAAGAACCAAAAACTTGTTGTAATTGTGAATTATAAACTATTTCAACCTTGAAAACTTTAAGATATTGCCTGGGATTCCATATGCAATATTTTTTGGTGGAAAATAACTAGCAATCCCACCTCACCACCAGCACCTCATTGTTAGACATTTGTCACTTGCCAATATTGAAACTTCGCCCAAAGATCTCAAGGTACATAATTTGCTCAAAAAACTATGAACCACAGATATGGATACAGGGATATGGAAATGGAAACATAGCGATAAAATAACACCTAAAAGATAGGACACAGATACTGCCAAGATATGTCCAAATTAAAAAATATTTTATGTTTTTCTACAATCTAACAATGTGATGATTATAATTTTCAATAAATTCTTTAATAATAAATCTAAAATTAAATCATTTTTACTTTGAAAGAAACAGAGATTGTCTCATCAATGAATACCCACAAAATTACTGTCTAGTTGATATGCTTAATAGTACTTATTTCTAAGAGATAAGGTGTGATTAACCCTTATTATGTCCTTTCCATATGCAATAGTAGATGATATTAAAAAAACACTCTTGTTTTCAAAGTCATGAATTTTTCTTTTTGATATATCATTGCACACTAGAAGTAAAAATTGAAATTAGAAATTATGTTTTCAGAAATAATAATTATTTTATCTTTTGTAAGATAAGTACAGAGCATCTTTGATACGTATACTCTCATCTGCGATGAGCATTGTATTCGATATAGATACTTTTGACCTAACTGAAGTATTTGTGCTTCATAATCAAATAATAAATCATACTCTAACTGAAAGAAGGCAGCCAAGATGCTACAACAAGGAGTAGGTGATCCCTAACAAATGCGAATATTTGCATTCCCCTAACCCTTAGTTCTAAGTTCTAACCAAGGGGTGAGAGCACAAGGTCGCTATGTCGGTCCTCGTCTTGGAGAGCATTAATACATATCAGTCGCGGCGTTGCAGTATGGTATCAACCAATATGCACAAATGCTAGACAAAAGGCCCAAAAAATTCTAAAAAATATGGAAAAATATTAACAACATCCATGCATTTTATGTTCAAAATATATCACATAATACAGTAAGCAAAGTAGAAATTAATTATTTGGGAGCTACAAGAAAAATTTATAATCATAAGTGTTCCATGTAAGGATTTAATAATGAACCGACCCAAAATTTATAGTAGGAGTTTATATTTATTTTTTTGTAATTTTGTATTTCCTTTTTAAATTTTTTTGAATTTAAAATACAAAGAAATGTAAATTTAAACTAATGTCCGAGTTCAACTCTAAATCTAATGTTATTTTTACCTTTAATTTTAAGGATCCAAAAAGGATTAAAAATACAAATATGCCCAAAACCTTTTTTTTATTTAAAAAAACAGACAATTCCAGAGACAGTTTTAAAGACGACAAAACTACAAAAGAAAGATAGCCTTTAAGGAGAAGGATGACAAAAAAAATAGAAATATAACCTTTAAAAAGCACAAACAAAGTGTCATTTGACTCTTATGGGACTGGACGCTTGTCTGCCAGAGAGAGAGACTTGAAAGACAAATCGTCATAGAGAGAGGGGGGCAAGAGAAAGAGATGACCTGCAAGATGAATCATCTCCGACGATGCAATTAGAGGCTCAAGTCGTAGTCAATCGCTGGAAAGGGGGATCTAGACCACTACTGCCAAATGCTTGTTACCTTCTGCACAAACAAGAAGAAGAAGAAGTTTGCCTTACAATTCTTTAACTGCTTTTGTCTTCCCATGGAGTGAATCTGCCCGTGCGGTCTAGGGGTTGAAAATTTTCAGATTTTCATGTTGGTTCATCCTTTTCTTCTCACTTTCCCTTTTTCTTTGGCCATTTGCACTTTATCTGAAATTTTGTGGATTTTTCCGAAGAACTCAACAATCGGTCTGAGTCTGGTGTGCAATGTTCGATTCATACAGATATAAGTCTAAGTCTGAACAATACTACATAGTTGTAACCGAGTCACCCCCAAGTTAGGTGATACTTGTGATATTCACATGGTGTGTCCGGAGGGCTGACACTTTGAACCACAAATGGGGTACTAAAACAAACAGAATCACAGGTATTGCTTAGCAACCCAACATATTTGAAAAACAAGGCACATAGCAAGGTGGTATAAGGCAGAAATGAAATTCTCATGTAATAATTTCTCTAGGTACAACTGGTTCAAATTCCATTATGGGCCAAAAGCAAGAAAAAATCCAATAAATGCATCCTTGAAAAGATACAATTTATTTTAAATTGTTGTTTCCGAAAGTGAAAAGATTCTACAAAAATAGAACAGTCAAAACAGTTACTATTGCAATGTCTCACAAGTCTGAAGAATTTACTTTCTAGGAGAACACATGGACAAAGCAAC
The DNA here is from genome assembly GCA_023539305.1 of Ilex asprella. NCBI lineage: Eukaryota > Viridiplantae > Streptophyta > Magnoliopsida > Aquifoliales > Aquifoliaceae > Ilex > Ilex asprella. Next base: position 50,998 of record JAHQCQ010041024.1, read on the forward strand.
AACTCTAAGGTATATAAGAGTGCGATCACAAGATAAGCAAACCTGGTAATTCCACCGTACCACAATCTTGTAAGAAATTTTCTATTTTTTTAGGGGGAAGGAATACAATATATCCCAATTAAGAATTGAGTAAATAACTAATCAAATAGCAGCCATAATTGAGGAAACAGAACTAAGCGCAAGCATAGAGCAAAGAGACATTCCATACTATTGAATCCAAAAGGCTAATAGAGTCAATTGATGTTGAACAAAATGAAAGGCTAGACCTATAACATTTCTGCATCCATGGATATCAATATCAGGCGTTGTTTAGTTGGTTGCAGAAAATTCTTTGCTGGAAATGGCAAGTTCCAAGTGGTAATGCAAGGTTTGATTCCCTATTGGGACAGGCCTCCATGGTTAGCAAAGATCAAAAAATACTTCCCCATATCATATCACAAGCATTTGAAGCAAGTGGTGATCATTAATTATGTCTAGCAATCAAACCATGTCTGTTGCCACCTAGTCAGGACAGGATCAGAATTTGCCATGACCAGTGACCATAAATACCACAAACAAGATTCACAAAGGTGACTATTTTAGATAAAAGGGAAGGTGATTTTTTTGTAGTCTTTGAAATGTTGAGTGAACTATGTAGGATCTTGTGGACGACTCAAATCATGAGCCAAAAAAAAAATTCACCCAATTAAGTGGCTTCAAATAATTCAACATTCTATTACAGCTGTTGCGT